>CAOJBK010325472.1:0-16513 GCA_948294925.1 Codiaeum variegatum | reverse complement strand
CAAGCTTAAGAGATCCATTTATGGTCTTAAGCAAGCTTCAAGGAGTTGGAATCTTCATTTTGATGAGGCAATCAAATCATTTGATTTCATAAAAAATAAAGATGAATAATGTGTGTACAAGAAGGATAGTAGGTGCGCACTTACATTTCTTGTACTTTATGTGGATGACTTTTTATTAATTGGAAATGACATTGGAATACTCATAAGTGTGAAACTATGGTTATTCTCTAACTTCTCTATGAAAGACTTAGAAGAAGCCACCTACATTTTTAGAATTCACATCTATAGAGATAGATCAAAAAGAATGTTAAGGCTCTCCCAAAGTCAATACTTGAAAAGGGTGTTGAAGAGATTCAACATGCTAGATTCCAATAAGGGATTGTTGCCTGTATGGCATGGTATCTGCCTTTCTAATACAATTTCCCTAAAGATGCCAGAAGAGAGGGAAAATATGGCTAGAGTTCCATATGCTTCAATAATTGGAAGCTTAATGTATGTTATGATGTGTACTAGGCTGGATATCAGGTTCGCTGTTAGTGTGATTAGTAGATTTCAATCAAATCCAGGATTAGATCATTGAACTACAGTCAAAGCTACCTTTAAGTACTTGAGAAGGACTAGGGATTTAGTTTTTACTTATGGAGAATGTGACTTGAGGATAAATGGTTTTACAGATTCTGTCTTTCAATCAGAAGTTGATGGTAGAAAGGCTATCTTAGGATTTATTTTCACCTATAATGAAGGAGAAGTTTGATGGAAGAGTTAAAAGCAATCAACCATAGTAGAAGTAGAGTACATTATTGTATCTGATGTCATAAAGGAAGCTAGTTGAATTCAAAAGTTCATGATAGAACTAAATGTGGTTCCTTCCATTCAATCACATGTCTCTCTCTACTGCAATAATAATAGAGCCATTACTCAGGCAAAGGAACCTAGGTCTCACAAGAAATCCAAACACATAAAAAGGTGATATCATATTATGAGATAGATCATTGGGAGAGGTTATGCATCCATGTAGAAAATAGCATCAATTGAAAACACAGCAGATCCTTTGACTAAGGCTATGAGTCAACAATAGATAGATTTTCATCTTAAGAAGATGGGTCTTAGATATTATAGCGATTGGCTCTAGATTAGCTCTAATGCAAGTTGATGATTATTAGGGATGCATGCCCTAGAGATTTGTGTAATATGTATGTTTGTTCATTATCCCATAATAGCATTTTAATATATATACATTTCATTTAATGAATTATTCATTTTAGTGTTAAATATATATATGTTCCTTAAGACTTATGTAAGAGAAACTATTCTCAAAGAGTTTGAGAATATGAGTGGCAGATTTTCTTTGCCATAGACTTTAAAGTATGTTCATGGTCTGAGGATTATTGGTAGGAATGTCATTAATCTCGAAGACCATCACCTTTATTGTCATCCATGATAAGTATGAGATACTTATTGGTATGGAGGTTGTGAGTCTTATACTACACACATGTGATGTCATGATAATATGTGGACATACTCATATGATGAGTAAGTTGAACAATGATGCTAGATGATAGGTACATGAGTTTTATCCGCTAGTCAATATCTTATCATCTAGATCATAATTATGCATATAATATTTAGACTTAAGGTGGCATGTTATCTAGCATATTGGTGGCTATGGTTTGTTATTTCTTACATACTTATGCTAAACAAGTATTGGTATATGGCATGTGGTGGCCATAATCGTGATATGTTGAGGTAAATGATCTCCAAGAAAGGATTCATTAACATGGCTAAACAAGGAAAAATTCCTATGACTTTTGGTTATTCTTGATACTAAAACCCTTGGCCAAGGTAGCTATAATTCACTAGAAAGAGCTTTTAGTAGGAGTCGGGTCTATTGAGAACTGAAACTCGATAGAGGTTATATAATCTGGCATGCAGGGTTTGACTATTCCATGACCCTAGCTAAGATCGAGAATCCGTAATGAAGGGATTCATATACACGATAATTATAATTGAGAGGTCCATGCAATGTCAATGATACGATCGTCAACATTCATTTCTAATTAGGTAGTTATGATATGTTATGCTAGGCATCACTCACAACTTATGGGGCTAAGTGTGAAATGGGATTACACACTTGGAGAATGAAAAGAGTTTTCTTTATCCCATTGCTAATTAGAACATGAACATAGTAAGTCACACACCATAAGGCAATTCCCATAGCTTGGATAAATTATATTAATAATTAATTAAAGAGTTTAATTAATTGTTAATGATAATTGAATTAAACTTGTAATTAAATTTACAAAGACCCTAGCATGTCTTGAAGTTTAATTCACAAAGGGATAATTTCAATTAAGTGATAATTTGTATGAGATATAAGTTAGCATGATTAATTGAAAGGTTTTGTACAAATAAAATAATTATGCATGAATATGAGATGTTAAGCTTAATCCACATTTGATGTGGTTAATTGAAGGTTAGAAGGATTTCTATTAATTATACCCTTAATGTAGTTGACTAATTGACTAGTCAAATTGTCAAAGAGTTAGTTAGACAACATTCCCATTCTCCTCCTCATTTTAAGGAAAGAGTGAAAAGGAGGTATGGGTATATATATATTAATAGGTAATCATTATTTCCCTAACACAAGTGGGAAGAGTAACTATTCATCATCTTCTTCCTTGGGATTTCTCTAAGAATTAGCGAGAGAAAGCTTAAAAGCCACACTAAATATAGAGAGGGAGTTTGTTTTTGAAGAAATGTTCTTCAACTACAAACTCTTCTTCTATTCCCTTTTAGAAAGGAGTGTGGAGGTGCTCAAGTGCAAAACCAACCACTAGTCTCAAGTTCTTAAGTAAAGGAGCAAGAACCAAAAGTTTGGACAACCAATGAGAGGAGGTTCAAGCTTCTTAAAGAGAAGAGGAGATCAAGCTTTGGGAAAGGCTTTGGTGTTCTCAAGATAGAGGTTTCACACTTGGGGAGCTTAATGAATGAGGGAGTTAAGGTATTTGATACTTCTAAACCCTCTTAGTTATAATTTTTGTTTTGTACATAAATTAGTTAATGTACCCTTGGTTGAGTTATTGGTCCAAACCCAAGGTTTAGGCATTTTTCAAAGAGTTTTGTAAATGGCTAAACCATCTATGTTATAACATTGAATAAGTTTTTTCAAAAGCTTTAAAAATTGAAATATGAACTTTTTGTTTTTGCTTCCATTGTACAACTCGGTAATTCTTTATCTTATGTTTTTGCCTCGCAAAATGGAACCCCATTTTAGTATATGATGCATGGATTGTGCCAGAAATTTAGCCAAGTGAGCATAATCAACTTCAGGAAGTATGACATGAGTGCTTTGCCGACACTTAGAGGCGTCAAAATTGATTTGGATTTTCTGAATGCTTTTATCAGATTTTGAGATCTGGCATACCACATTTCAGATTTGTGGCTATCATAAACGAAATGTGTTCAACTTTTGAGGAGTTTTCCACTTTACTCGGTCTGATCCCGAGGCTAATATGGTTTTTCTAGTTAAAAGGTTTGGCTATTTTAACTCTTTCAAGAGGCTTTTGGATATAAGCGCAGAGGCTGCCTTTAGTGTAGTGAAAGATGATTTTGTGGACCTGCCTGCTATGGCCGATATGTTTTGGGAGAATTATAATGATCTTGTTTGGTTTGCTAGGAGGCTGAAAGCTATGCATTTGTATTGACAGTGGGCTATATTTTTGTAGGCCTAATTGGATGGGGTGATGTAAGAGTCGTTGAGCTAATACCCTAAATGGGTGAAGGGAAATTGATTGCAGGTATGATTTTGGTTGAGACACTACTGAGCCTTGATCGTTATTATAGCTCGAGGGAGCGTTAGACTATTAATCCCATTCTACTCCAGGTATTTTAGACCTTTTCATTGCTTGTCTGTTTTAGCATTTATGATGTCATTTTTTAACTTTCATGCTTTCTATCAAATTTAGCTAAGAGACCATCTAAAGATTGTTCCTAATCCTAGGTCACCAGATTATCTTGTTACATGGTATCAAACTAGGAGGAGTGTTATCTGTTTTCCTATTGAGAAGGACTAAATTAGCTAGCTAATGGAAATTGAGTCCTAATTTTCTCTAGAGACCTGATTGGCATAGGATCAAACATATCATGCCAAGGAGCTAAGGGTTTAAGCATGTGTATCTGTTTGGTATAAAAGAGGTGACATGGTATCAACTACTAGAGTTCTTCGTCAAACAGAACATGATCAGGACATGCCCCCAGATTGTCCCCTTTTCAAGGCAACTATTGTGAATGTTAGACCTTCCTGGTGGATTCAAGTGGCCTAAGCAGTTCTCTATTATTGGATTCGAAACTTCTAGAGGACAATACTAATTACTGGTGATGATTATGCCAAGCTTCCAGAGTACATACACTAGTTGATCGATGCATGTTGGCTAAAGGATAAGCCAAAGTGATATGCCTTTTTAACTAAGATTAAGGAGTGAGTCTGTGTTTAGACTAGGTTTCTTGTTTAGAATAAGACTTTATGGTTTGTTTTTTTTTCTTGTCTCGAATATTTTAATTTGGATGTTACAAAAGATAAATAAGACCTCAATAAAATGCATTTTATTTTTTTTTTGAGCTCATATTTTTTTGCCTAAGCCACCTTTTTGGGTTTTCAACTTAGCAAGCTACCTTTATTGTTGCCTAGATTGCCTTTTTCGATTTTCAGTCTAGCAGGCTGCACCCTAATTTTTTCCTAAGCTACTAATTTAGATTTTTAGCTTATTAGGTTTCCTTCCTTTTTTTCTTATTTATTTCTTTATTTAAAATTTGCATGCAAGTTAAAGATCCTAATGAGAATGAAACTTTGATTTTTATTGAAAGCTTTGGATCGTGCCTCTAAAAGCTGCCTACGTATCTCGTTATAATAGATTTTGAAAGATGAAGTACATGGTAATTTTTAGAGAATCAGGTCCACATAGTTCCTATTACAGAAATGTGATGCCAAATGCATGCTCATACAATGAGAACAATAGATGTAGTATTTTTTTAAGCTAGTCGAGGTTGGTTGGATGATTGAACTCATTATTATCGACGTCCATCAGAATAATTCCTCCACCTTACATGATCTTCTTAATGATAGAGGGACCAGTCCAAGGAGGTCTAAATTTCCCTCAAGGGACATGTATGAGTTATCTGATTTCTTTCAAGATAAGGTCACCTTCTCTAAGTTTATGATCCTTGACTCTTTTGTTGAAATGCCTTACAAGTCTCAGTTGATAATTTTGAGTATGATGAAGGGCTTCTATCCTTTTCTCATAGATCAAGTTGAGTTGGTCATAGTAGGCCTGCTATCAGTCGAGCTTAGAGATTTGAGCTTCTTAGAGAACTCTTGCTAATCATATTTCTTACTCTATATGTAGGACTCCTTCCATTCTATAGAACAATTAACAAGGTGTTTCCTTGGTGGGTGACTTGTATGTATTTCTACACCTAAAGAGGGCATTTGGTAAGTGTAGGTGCCAACCTTTGTGGTTACCAATCATCTTTTGAAGTATACTCTTCAAGGCCTTATTAATAGCCTTAACTGCTCCATTAGTCTGTGGTCTGTAAGGAGAAGACCTATGGTGTTGTATCTTCAAGAGGACAATTATCTCTTTATGAAAGTAGGAACCATTTTCTGAAATAATTTCATACAAAACAACATACCTTGCTATGATGTTTGTTTTGATGAATTGAGCAACCCTCTTCAAGTCAAGGGCTTGGTAACCTATCGCTTCCACCCATTTTGGTGAAGTAATCGATAGCCACCAAAATGTATTCATGGATAGAAAAGGACTTTGGCATAATCTTACCAATGGCATCAATGCCCCAAATAGTGAAAAGCTAAGGAGTCATGATCAAATTAAGTTGTGAGGGAGGAAGCTTCTGAAGATTGGCATAAGTCTGAAACTTATGGCGATTCTGGGAAAATTACACACAATCTATGTTCATGATGAGCTAGTAGTAGCCTTGGTTTGTGATTTTATGGGCCAACACCCATCCATTCATGTGGCTAGCTTCTTCCCCACCATGAATTTCCTCCATAATTTAATTAGCTTCTTCCTCAGAAACACACTTTAGGTGGATGTCATTCTAAGTTTTCTTATACAGGATATCTCCCTTTAGAATATAAGTAATAACAAGTTGTTTTAGAGTTCAACTTTTTTATTTGGAGGCCCTAGCATGATAGAGTCCTTTTACAAGGTAATTGTAAATGTCCCAGTACCAAGGCTTCTGTTCAACTTCTTAAATACTCAAGCAGTGAGATTAATAGTTCGGTTCATGTTTGATGCTTCTCAAAATAGGATGGATAAGAAACCCATCATGTATTTCTATCATTGATGTAAGAGTGGCTAATGTGTTAGCAAACCTATTTTGTTTTCTTGGCAAGTAGTGAAAAGACAAGGCATTAAAGCTATCTGATAATTCTTCGAGTCACTTATGGTAAGGAACTAATTGCTCCTCTCTGATTTTCCATTTCCCCAATGCTTGAGAAACCATGAGGTTGGAATCTTTGTACACCTCTACGTTCTTGATACCAATTTGAATAGCTGCTTCTAATATAGAGACATAGGCTTTGTACTCAACTTCGTTTTTGTTACCTCAAAATCCAGTTTGATTGCTAGAGCTAAGGTTTCACCTGTAAGCATAAGAAACACCATTCTGGCACCATACCCTTTGTTATTGGATGCTTCATCAATGAATAGTTTCCATGGTTCATTCTGAATGAATAAGATGTCCTTATCAGGAAATTCTAGTTCTTCTCAATGATCACCTATTAGGGCAGTAACCAATTGGTTAGCAATGACACTACCCTTGATGGATTTCCTTTGTATGTATTTGAGATCATAGGCTTCTAAAACTACCATCCATCTAACCATTTTACTATCAAGTATAGGTTTCTCCATGAGATACTTCAGAGGACTCTTGTCAGAAAGGAGATGTGTTATGTAAGCTCTTAAGTAGTGTCTGAACTTATGACATACCCATACTAGAGCCAGGTAGTGTTTTTCAATATAACTATATTTGAGCTCCTGTGTTAGCATCCTCTTGCTCAAATAGTAGATGGCATTTTCCTTTTGAGAATCTGGGGCATTTTGTGCCAGCATGGCCCCCATGGTTTTGTTAGTGACTGTTAAGTAGAGTAGCAATGGTTTTCCAGGCCTGGGAGGCTGTAGAACTAGCAGACTAAGGAGATATCACTTAATCCATTCGAAGGCTTTATGACATTCCTCGTTCCACTATTTGGAGGAATTTTTCTTGAGTAGGTTAAATATAGGACCACAGGTGTCTGCTAACTGATGGATGAATTGGTAGATGTATTAGAGGCGACCCAGGAACTCCCTTATCTCCTTTTCTATTTTAGGAGGTAGAATGTCAATGATTGCTCTAGATTTGGCAGGTAAGAACTGGCAAAGTTTAAGGAAGAACTTCTCTTATGCTTGCAAATGTTGTTCAACAGTGGTACCTTTGTCGACCATGTCATTAACATAAACTTCCACTTTTTGATGCATCATGTGATGGAAGATTATAGTGGCCAAAGGAATGACTCTATAGCAATAAGTTACCCATTATGTAATGAAATTTTTATTCTCCTTGTCGAGAGGATGTACCAAAATTTGATTGTACCTAGTGGCTAAATCAGTTAAGGAAACCATCTTTGAACTAGCTAATGCATCAACTGGTAAGTCAATATGAGGTAAAGGGAAGTCACCCTTAGGGAATGCCTTATTCAAATCCTGGTAATCTAAACACATTGTAAAATTCCCATCCTTTTTTGGTACAGGGACGATATTTGCTAACAATGATGGGTAACTAATTAGCTCAATGAATTAGCAAGATAGTTGTTTAAATACTTCCTCATTGATTGGAATGAACCATTCCACTTCCATTCATCTTAATTTCTACTTAACAGGCTTATAGTCTAGGTAAGTTGGGATTTTGTGGACGACAATGCTTGGATCGAGTCCTGTCATGTCACTGGGCTTCCAGATGAAGCAGTCTTCGAAGCTTTTGATCATGGATTCAATGCCTTGTTTGTTCGAGCATGCAATTGTAATGAATGGTTTTTAGGAATGTCAAGCGTGCTAGAATTTATGGGCTATTTAACTGCATCTTTTATTTCATTAATTGTACTATTCTCTTTTTTTGATTGATTGAGGTCAAATTCATCATTTGGAACATCCAAAGAAAATAATGAGATAATATTGTAACAAGAAAAATTGGTCATTGATGTTTGTTGGGGGCAACACTAGGGGTTTTACAATTTATAAAGCTCGACAGCTAATTCTACTCTGGCTCTAGGCAAGTGCACTTATTGTTTGAGTAGTATAGTAGTAACGAAGTTGATCCACAGAGACACCGACACAACTACTAGCTCAAACTTAAACTATAGGCTAGTTCACAATTAATGTTTGTTTTAATTGATTAAAAACTAAAAATTAAAATCCTAACTATTCACTAATTCCTAATGGGATAAATTCAAGAAAATGCAAGACTTAGGAAAAAACAAACATGAGAAATAGAGTGTCAACCTAGACTTTGACTCGTATTTAATCACAATTGCAAGAAAAATCAACAACTCAATGAAATTTCATTCAAGCATCAAATGGGTATTCCTTCAAAGCTAGATTTAACCCTTTCTTAAGTGATTAAATCCATAATCCCTAAGTAATGAGTAAAGAATCTCTTTATAAACCCATTCAATTAGGCAAAGCATTAAGAATTTCAAGGTATCAAAGAAAACCCTAGGAGTTTATGAATCTATCTCTAGCAATCACAACAAACCCATGTGCCTATGAGTTTTCTAAGCTCAATCTTTCTATCTTTAGCAAAGAAAAAGCAACAACAATTACAAGCAAGCATGCTTTGCTATGTAAAGTGTAAAAAATTTCATTCAAAGACACAAATTGATGCAAAATATCAATTCCATTAAGAAAATTATTGATTAATCCATACAAAAAATTAAAACTTGTTTAATCTAGGCATACAAGTGATGTTTAGCTCATAACAACAAAGAAAGAATAGAAAATTAAGAGAAGAAGGAAAGAACCCAAGAAACCAATGAAGAAATCTTGTTTAATCCTTTAATCCCTTGATGATCTTGCTCAATCTTACATCCAAATGTGTTAATCCACCTCAAATTTGCTCCTTTGATATGCAATTTCTTGGTTCTTGGTGGCTTTAGGGTTTTTGGTTGAGTTTTAGACCCAAAAGACCAAGACAAACCCTTTTTTTTTTTACAAATTTCAGCTTTATATAGGTGTCAGAGAGCTTGTCACGGGTGGCTCTCATGGTCCGTGCCACTTCCCATGACAAGCCATTGTGCCTTTTGCCCTAGATGAGAAAGAGTGAGCTCTCATGATCCCTGTCATAACCTATGAGGGAGCCCATGAGAAGCTTTTGTTTCTCTTTCCACCAATTTTCCTTTCTCTCATGGGCTGTCTCCTCTCTTTCATGGCCCATGACATTGGACATTATAGGCTACTATCTCTATTCTTTAAGATTTCTCATGAGTTGTCTTATAGGCAGTGAGGCAACCCTGTGACTTGATTTTTTGCTCTGTTTTAGCACATTTTCCTTGCCTTTCGAGCCCAAACTTTGAAATAGTTCCTCCTAGATCCGAAATTCATTTGATTACCTACAAATGGCTGAAAACACTGAAGTAGACACATCAAATTCAATTTAAAGCACAAAATTCACTTAGAATATAGGGGGGAATAATGTGTAATTTTCAAATTATCAAACTCCCCCACACTTGGACATTTTCTTGTCTTTAAGAAATCCTAAACACAATCAATACACATTCCACTTTCAACTTATCAAAGACCCAAAAATTGAGACAACAAAAAGAATAAAAATCACTCACATAGACACTTGGTTTTCATAATGCTTTCATTTCATGACTAAACTAGGAACACAGTAATTGAGTTCGAAATCCATGAAGGTAAGTTTTTAAAACCTAGCTCTAAGGCAATTCAATCACCACATTGAGTGTCTAGTTCCAAAGATATGAATCCATTAAGTTATTAACCTAATCATTCCCCAAATCACTTGATCAATTTTTCTTGAGAATCAAAAACTTCCTTTGTTTGTTTAGTGTAAAACTCATGAATTTTTTAATTTTTTTTTTCAAAGGACTCGACTTAGCTAAACCCGTCACTAGTCTTTTGACACGAAGGAAAACACTTTGTGGCCGTAATCCCCAGTTACTCAACTAGTCACGGACTTGTTTAGATGACTAATAACACTATTCATGGTTTCACTTTTTAGATATCACTTTGCATAATATGAAACCAGTGGAATAGAAAATAATTTTCAAAGTCCCTTTTTACTTTCTTTTAAAACTTTTCTAATGAGTACACAATATTTTCTTTTTTTTTTTTTCATTTTGCAATAAATTCAACCATGAACTTAGGTACTAACTCTAGTTTCTTAACCTAACTCATGCCAAAGAAAAGGACTATTCCTATTTTCAACCAATATGTTCAAAGTTTAATAAAAAAAAACAAAGTTCTAGTGAAAACTAGAGTCTATGTGAGTGAATTTAGAAAAAAAATTGTCCAATTTTTAAAGTCCTAGATAGATTGCAAGTGAAACCTATATCGTGTTGTGATTAATCTGCCATTCCTGTTTCAAGAATTCATGCATAACTAAATCTAATCATCATACAATCATACATATAAGCAATAGTTCATCCCTCCACATACTCACACACTTAAACCACACCTGGTCCTCAATGGGTATAAAAATAATAAACAAGAAATAATAAACTGATCTAGGAAGTATGGAGTTAAGCTATATATGGGTTAATTTTGGACTTGAAAACATTGAATTTAGACTTTGTGTCTCATAAGATATTTATATCTTTCTCTTATCTTTCCAATGGTACCTTACGCACCTCAAACGGACATTTATAGCTCAAGTTATGCTCAAAATAATCCTAAGTGTCAAAGCTGTCAGATTTTTGTTACGTCGGCATAACCTCTGTGGATCATAGAACATTTTTCTAGAGAGTGGCACGGCCTAGAAGAGGTTTGGCATGGCTCGTGCCTAAGAAAAATCCTCCAAAAGTCTCCAAAACTTTCTCCTTTAATATTTGTTGACTCACGAACTTCGTCTTTCAATCCAATAACACCATATTTGCATAGATTCTTTATTTTATCTAAAAACCACTTAAAAAATACATTAAATGCAATTTTTGGACAAAAATAAACTCAAATATTATGAAAAAATATTTAAAATGCACTAAATAATGTGGCCTTCATGCCATACGGTCGTATGGTACCTTTTCTTGCACAAATTTAAACACTTCATTTCTAAAGTCTTTATTAGTTCAATATAAGTATTTGTACAGTTATATTAAGTACCATAGACACTATTATGCACCAAGTTCACTAACTCATATTCATATATCAATGTAAATATGTTTTTGATACATTATGCATTAATTCAAGTTAACTAGACTAACGATTTTGGAATCATCAAAATATAAAGGACAACACTTCTTCTGCTAAAAATACAAATGCATCCAAACCAACTTCATCAAGTGACACACAAATGAGTTCTCCCTTCACACAAATGTCACCTAATGATTTTGTTCCTACTTGAGTTGATGGACAATCTACATCAATTGTTGTTTAACCTGCACAAAAACATCCCATGGTAACTCATACCTAAACTGGAACACAAAACCAAAGCAAATATTTGATCTCTCAGTTGTTTTACCCATTCTTTCTATATATAAATAGGAATTAAAACATGTTAAATGGTGTGATGCTATGTCAGATGAGATTAATGCTCTCATTCATAATGGAACCGGGACCTTGGCACTAAGGTAATCATCCATGAATATAGTCGGTTGCAAATGGGTATTGCATGCAAAGCAAAAATTAGATGGAAGTCTTAAAAAATATAAGGTAAGACTCATAGCTAAAAGTTATAATCAAGGTCTAGGAATGGATTATAGGGGAACTTTTTCTCCAGTGATCAAGCCAACAATAATTCGTGTAATCCTATCAATTGCCATTTCAAAGAATTGGTTGGTTAAGAAACTAGATGTATCGAATGCATTTCTTCATGGAACATTATATTAAAAAGTCTACATGGAGCAGCCACTTAGCTTTACTGAGAATGATCATCCCAACCATGTTTATCTTTTGTAATGGTCTTTATACAGTCTAAGGAAGATGCCTTATTAGTTGTATAAATGCTTGGTGGATGCCTTGTTATCTTTTTGGTTTTTCTGGTTCTAAAACAGACTCATCTTTATTATACTATCATAAGAATGGTGTCACTTTATTTTGTTTAGGCTATGTTAATGACCTATTACTAATTGGAAGTGATTTGGCTCTTATTAATTAGCATATTGGTTTCTTACAATCAAAATTTCTCTTAAAGGACTTGGGTAAACTAGACTATTTCCTTGGTATGGAGGCTCGTTGGTGTACCAATGGTTTGTTGCTCACTTAAACTAAATACATCAATGATTTACTTGTTAAAGTAAAAATGGCTAAATGTAATCCACTCAAGACACTAGAAAGTGCTACAATTCGGTTGTCTCTGTCACAAGGAAACCCTCTCCAAGATCCGTTGGCGTATCGAAGCATTATCGATGGATTGCAATATTTAGGATTTAACTAAACCTGATGTTGACTATGCTACAAACAAAGTGTCTCAATTTTTACATACACCAACAATGAATCATTTGATTGTTGTTAAACATATTTTACATTATTTAAAAGCTACATCTACTCATGGTATTTGGCTAACAAGGTCTAGCAATCAATAACTTTATGCTTATTAGGATTCTAATAGGGCTAACTCTCTTGATGATAGGAAATCAATGATAGACTATGTTGTATTTCTTGGTTTGAATCTTATTTCTTAGAGTTCAAAAAAGAAAACCACTGTCGTTAAATCCTTAATTGAGGCTAAATTTCAACTTGTAGATACTTCCACATCTGAAATTGTATAGTTGTAATATCTCTTAGCTAAAATTGGTTACAAGTGTTACTAAAGTTGTGGCATGACAATTTAGGTGTTACATTTTTTATAACAACTCCTATTTTTCACTTAAGAACTAAGCATCTTGAGATTGAGTTTCACTTTGTGTGAGAGAAAGTGGCAAAGAAGGAGTTATAAGTCTTATATATTTCAAGCAAAGATCAATTAGCCAACATTCTCACAAAAGAATTGTCTAATGCTCATTTTTTATGGCTTCATGACAAATTGACTGTAACTTCATCATCGGTACAACTTGTGGGAGAGTGATAAGGATAAGAATTATAGATAACACTCTTAATTAAATCCTAATCATGTACAATTATAGTGTTTATCTATATCCTTATTATATACAGTTGTATTATGTATCTATCTGATTATATATATATATTGATGATTGAATACAAATTATGGAAATTACTTCAATCAATCTACTAGTTTATTCTCCTTTACAATTCCCTTTGTTTTGTTCACAATCCAAACACTTCTAATAAATTTTCTACTCGTAGGTCCCATAGTGTTTTCTTAGGTTACCCTTCCACATAAATGATTGTTAAGTCTTTGATCTGGAAACAAAAAAGATTATTATTAGTCACAATGTTGTTTTCTTTGAATTTTTCTACCCATATCAAGATTATAATTTTGAAAATACTTCTTTAGTTTTACTTGTTTCATCTTCTTATATTGTTTCCTCTCCACTATTGTCTCTCCTCCATATATTATTTCTTATGTTTTGTCTTCGTCTCCTTCTGTGTCTCTTCCTCTTATTTCTTCTTCTTTTCCTCCTATCTTTTCTGATGTTTCTTCTCTTGTTGTTCCTTCTGAGTCCACTATTTATGTATCTTATGTTCCCGTCCTTGGTCAATCCACTAGCCAACATCAACCCCCTTCTTAGTTGACTGATTTTATATCTTTGGTCATCTCCTATGATCCACCTTCTATGTATTTAATTGATAACTTAGCCAGTGAGTCTCCATCTTTTCTTGTTTCCATGTCTCACCAAAGCTTTATGGCTTTAGTTTTAAAAATCTTAGAATCCAATACTTACAAATAGGTAGCCACATATCCTAATTAGGTTCAAGCCATTCAAACTGAGTTGGTTGCTTTAGAAGTAAATTAAACTTGACCACTCTTCCTCCTAGTAAGAAATCCATTAGCTCAAAATGGGTTTTCAAGGTAAAATACCTTCCTAATGATGTTTTTATCGATTTTAAAGTTCGTATGGTTGCCAAAGGTTACAATTGGATTGAGGGGCTTGATTATAAGGAACGCTTCTTGCCTGTTGCCAAGCTTGTCACTTTATGCCTTTTTCTTATTGCTGCTACTGTAAAAGGTTGGCCAATGTATCAATTAGACATCAACAATGCTTTTCTTCATAGCTATTTAAATGAGGAATATATGGTCCTCCTTTGGGTTATACCAAAGCCGTGTTTGGTCAAGTTTGCTAGCTACATCATTTATTGTACTATCTGTGTCAAGCATCCCATTAATGAAATATTGAATTTACCACTTTTTTTTTATTTCTCTAGTGTTTTCATAATCTGCCCATGATCATTTCCTTTTTACTATAGAAAATGATGTTGGATTTTTAGGCCCACCCATTTATGTTGATGAGGTATTAACTATGGGCTTTAATTCTACCACTGTTGGTTCTATTAAGCAAACTCCAAGTTTTTTTAGGCTTGGAAATGGCCCGTTCTACTGCTGGGACTTTGCTTAGCCAACAAAAGTTCATATTGGATCTTATTAATGAATTGGGTATGGCTAATGCTACTTTAGCCTATTCCTCTTTACCACCTGGTTTACACCTTCAACTAAAGGATGGTGACTCACTTCCAGATCCTGATAGGTACTGGTGGCTTATTGGAAAACTTCATTATATTATCTTTACTCACCCTGATATAAGTTTCATCATTCAGCATTTGAGTCAGTTCATGTCTGCTCACTATCACCCCCATTTGGATGTTGTGCTTCATGTGTTATGCTATATACATGGTACTGCCTCCTTTACTTTATTTCATTTGATTGTGAACCCATAATCTAGCCCATCAATATGAACCCATAGGTTCAAACTGCGCTAAAAACAGACCTCAAACGGACCTAGAAACCTAGGCCCATGCATTTCGGCCAAAACGTATGATTTTGGAGTCAAATGCATGCATTTGGTCCCAAACGCAATGCATGTGTTTGGTCTCAAATGCATGATTTCCAAAAATCTGACTTTTTTGACACGATTTTCTATAAATTTGACCCTCCTAGTTAGTTCTCAGGACTTTTTTTCTGACTTTTAGACCTCTATTTAGAATTTCTGCTTCTGTTTCTAGACCTTTACAGATATTTACAAACACTACAGACATACCCAAACACCTAAACACTAATATTTCTGAAATTTTTTATTTTGTCAGATAGTTTAAAATCCATCTATTACATTCCAGACAGTCCACAAATAGTCCCCTCCGAACACAACGAAGACTTTTTCTAGATTCATTTAGCCTTCAGGTAAACTAGTTTCAAAGCCTCACAAACCAAAGGTAAATATGGTATAGTATCACTTGTTCTTTTGGTTCTGAATTAAGCCCTGAAATTGACTAGGCAATTTTCATTGATCAAATTTCATTTTTCTGAAATAAATCAAACTAAAGCCCTAAAACTGATTAGGCAAACTCACACTAATCAAAAATTGATTTTGATAAAAACTAAATTGATTAAAAGACTATTGGTTAATTCTTTTAACATTAAAATGAATTAGCTTCTGAACCAACCAAACCACTACCCATTGTTTATCAGAATAGCCCTACCCTTTGCGAGAAGGGAGAACGACATGGTGTTTGATTCTCATTCAACGGGATATGCCAACAAGCCTGGTCATAAGGCTTCAACTCCAAAAATGCATTTTTCTTTATTTTCTTCTTTTTACTCCATTTATTATTTCTATCATTGTTATTTGTTCCATTTTTTTGTGCTTGTTGCAATTATTTATACTATTATTATTGAATTTGGATCTATATTAATTTTGGGGAATGTGTGCCTTTCCCATATCCATTTAGACTAGAGAAAGGATCCCCTGAGCTGTTATTATTTTGATGTAATAGTTTATTTTCGTTTATTTCACTTTTAGTTCATATTTGGGGATGTGTGCCTTCCCTAGAACCCTCAATGGGCTATAGGAAGGACCCCTATTTAATTTTCTATATTATTTATCACTATTAACTTTATGATTGTCATGTATATGATTACCTATTCATGCAACATATTTTCCATGATTTTAACAGTTCATCCTTCACGAAGTATGCCATGCATACATGAATTCAATTTTAAATGAAACCATGCATGTTTTCTTAAGCCAAAACTATTTAGAACTGGAAAAATTCATTTTATAAACATTTTTATTGAATCATGAATCTCCGAACCCAACTATGGTTTGAGAGCAAGCCTTTTCCAAAATAATTGGGTAAAATATCTCATTTTTCTAAAATGGAGTTTAACTAGT
>CAOJBK010325393.1:0-11702 GCA_948294925.1 Codiaeum variegatum | reverse complement strand
TAACTCACCAAAGTGAATAATTGTAACAGAATCATTTGTTCTTGTAAAAGTGTTTCCAGCCTTGTCAGTACAAAACTTATCTGCCATTCTAACAATAACTCGCCCGTAAATACTCTTTAATGAAAGAATTATGTCAAGCCTGTATTTTTTGTTAGGTTTGATTATTTTCAGTGAAGAAGTTTGAACGTAAGCTGGACCATCTAATAAGACCTACAACAATAGAATAATTGTGTAAGTTCACCTAATTTATGTATTGTTCTGATGCAATTTGGATGAACTTACATCACAATTTGATGAGTTCAGACATTTGAAGCCACCCAATCCAGTGCAAGCTTCACTGAATGTAACATCAATGGTTACTTTTCCAGCATTTGTATAATTCTGTTCACTAAATACTCTTGCAGTTGGTGGAACTCTATCTAAAATGTAAATATGAACAAAATATTAGCCTCGCATTTAAAATACAACTAAAAGTTTAGACTTTGGCATAGGTAAAGATTAAATTAAGTAAGAAGTAACTGAATCACTTACCAATGAACCATGAATAAGAAGATGAGTTTTTGTTTCCATCTAGAGTTGTGACATTGAGAAGAAAATCGTGTTTTTGATTCACTGTTAAGTTCTTCAACACTATAGTATCAGCTGGGCATGATCTTAAACTATGACCATCAAGCTGTTCAAAGATTCAGTAAATGAATAATAGTAAAATTAAATCGAATTTAGTGAAATTGCTGATAAAGAATATCACCTCACAGGAAAAAGAACATCCATTGTTCTTGCAAGGATTGGTACCATCTGGTCTTCGAAGTGAGTATATGAAAAAAGCATTAGTGAATTTTGTGTGTTTTGGAGGAACTTTATGAAAATGGATGAGAACTGTGGAGTCAGCAAAGCCTAATAAACATACTTCCATTAGTGCAATACAAATAACTAATTTAGACAATACTTGCAAGCCCATTTTAGGAGCTGCCATAGATGCCTGAACTTCACATTAATTTAAGCTGAAAATCAGAAAGAAGAAAAAAGATTCAAGCTTTTTTTTTGGTTTGGTTTGAAAAATTTATTGTGGGAGAAATGGGAAAAAAGTTAAGGGCAACTACCAC
Organism: Codiaeum variegatum; assembly: GCA_948294925.1. Lineage (NCBI taxonomy): Eukaryota > Viridiplantae > Streptophyta > Magnoliopsida > Malpighiales > Euphorbiaceae > Codiaeum > Codiaeum variegatum. The sequence continues at coordinate 10,599 of CAOJBK010325393.1, read as the reverse complement.
ATATATATTATTGTCAGGGTAATAACTGCTTATTTAAAGATTTTCACGTTCTTTATCAACTACCACCATAGCCACCTCTAACCTACATTTTATCTCTTACTATTCATTAGTATGTGATTTTCAGTTCCCAGTTTAAATGAAAAGAGAAACAAACAAAAATGTACTGCATTTCCCAAAAACTGTCTTGTAATGGCCTCAGGCTCAGCTGCCATTAGTCATAAGTTACGAACCAGGCAAGCCCTCATTGGTTGTGAAGATTTGAACATAGATCAGAAATGCATAAAGATATATATGATTAAGATGATGTAATTCTAAACCAAGCTATTGGTAGTTTAACCTTTAATAGGGGCAGCAGGAACATAAAAGTTAGTTGAACATTTTCATAATACATTGAGTTTTGGCTGATTGAAGGCGGGCTTGGCGTAACGGTAGATGCGCTCCCCAGGTCCAAGGTTCAAACTCCGGAATCGGCCTCTTGGCAGAAATGCTAAGGGAAGGCCGCGTACACATAGGGTCTCCTTCTCCTGAGCCCACCTTAGCGTGGGAGCCTTCTGGCACTGGGGTCCGCCTTTTGTTGACTTTTGACTGATTATTTTCAAACTTCTTAGTTCGCTTTCTTCATTAATATTGTGCAACTTATATTTTTCGTCTTTTTTTTTTTACTTATGGAGAAAAACTTAAGCATGCAATCTAGAAAAATATGCATTTTTTAATTTGACTAAGTTTTAATCAATTACTATAAACTTTTATGTGATTTTTCTATGGCATTAATTATATTATCATAATTTTACCATCATTTAATTGTTTGACACATCTTTATAAAAAAGGATAGTTTAGTACTATACAGTTATTTTTTTCCCTCATGTAAAAACAATACTCTTTTTTTCTATAAAAAGGAGTACAATTTTTACATAAATTATCATATCACTGTCTTATACATCCTTGGTGGCACAAATGCATCACATTGAATTGCTAAATATGTGTAATTGTTCAATTTTGAATTTATTTAGGAGTGCAGATCAAGATGGGAAAAAGAGGTCACAATGCCGGCCTAATGAAAGCACTTGGATCTTTTAGCATTGAATGATTTCTTGACGAAAGAGATTAAATGCATGAGTTGTACGAAGAAGAGAGTTGCAGTCGCACCAAGTAATTCCAATGGCCAAGCCTTGAAATTTTTATGACGAGAAAAACATGTGGTCCTATAACGATCCATTCAACCTCTTCCAAGTGACTAAAACGTGTCTACTTTCGCCATTTCCATATCAGCATGGCATTTCAGGTATGTCCAATGAAGGCAAATCCATAGCCTAACCAAACCCAGAGTTATGAATTTATGATGCAAATTCATTGCAAACCAAATAAAATTATATACAACTTGCACAGATGAAAATACACTGCAAGATCACCTGAATTAAGTTCTACAGGAGACAATGGCAACAAGTTCTCTTGTTTAGAAGGTCTAACTAGGCTTAAGCTTTTATGTATAAATTTACAGAGCATGTAGATCTGTTTACCATGTTAGTTAGGAAGTTGCTGCTATGATTCCGATCAAAAACTGACATTTCAACATAAGGTGAGATGTCCAACTCAGAAACTATTTCAAACGTGGTTCTCTACAAGTTTTGTCTCTTAAGTGGCAGAAGGGATGAGATCTCCAGCATGCAATGCAGATTCATTATCTTCTTCTGCTACCATCCAGTGTAATTTAGGTCCCTGAACATTATTAATCCATGAAAATTGGTATCAAATATTGCATTGAGTAACAAAAGCATCAAGTAATCCAACTATGCCCTGAATTTGTATATATAACTACTTCAGGATGGGTGTACTCATATTGAATTCAATCTTGAACCTCTATGACTAAGAAGTTTGCAAATCCCAAAATCTTTAAAAGAAGCATCATATTTGTGCCTCCTGATTAATGTCAGCAAATTCCCTCATGTACATGAACTCTAAATATTCATTTGGTATGCAAGTGCTCTCTAATTTTTCTAAGATAACTAATGGGGATGGTGCTACCAATGCTAGTTCATAGAAAACAAAGTAACCAATACATAAAAAAAAAAAAAGGAGCAAAAAAATACTTTAAAAGTTTATCCAGTTACCTTCCCTTGCCGTGCGATTTTTGGAACAACTCCTGTCTTGTCAACCACAGTGGAAGGATCAGCCACTCGCAGACCACCATCAACAACAAAATCAAGCCCCTATGTTTATTAAAAACGTGGCTCAACCATTAGAACAAGAATTAACCTACAACTATAGTATTAACCTACCCTAGAACAAAGATCAAGAAAGAAACACAATTTGGAGCCTTTTCAAGACCTAAATATCCAAAAGGGAGAAATATTAGTAAAGTAATTGGAATATTCTTGAATCTTGTAGCACATAATATGCACAATCTTTTTTGAGAATGGGAGAGGGTTTTCATTGGGTAGGGGTTTGCTGATGCACATCCTTCACATTGAAGCTATCGACAAGCCAATGAAGGAAAATCTATTGTCATTGTGGAATTAGAAATTAGATTCATCAAGATAATTATATTTCAATGATTTATTGAACAAGCACAGAACTCGGAAGGAAAATTCCATGCTAAAAAAATACCGATGATGTACAAGTACAGTCACTACATACAAGTTCCAACTAGATAAGCATCCGTAGAGTGATAACGGGCACTTAAAAAGTATAAACAAACAACCACATCATTTGGCATTTTTAAGCAAGTGTTAATTAAAAGTCTATCTATTGACAGCAAATGTAGCTCAAAATCACAATTTACAAAATTATTCAACAACAAAGCAAAAGTTAAGCTAAACATAAATTACACCATACCTCAGGTCCATATATATCTGCAATTACAACAGGATCTATTATCCAGCCATCATCCTCGGGCCACTTAACACTGACACAATAAACACAAATTCAGTCCAGATCACAGCAATGGTAGGCACCTCTTCAATCCACATAAACTGTTCATTGCCCAAATCCCCTGAAACCAATCAAAAAAAAATGTTCACATGAAAATCAAACCAACCTTGTGGATATAAGTGGTGTGTCCATCCTTTCAAGGATTGCTTGACATATGGCATCATCAGGAATACGAACTCCCACATTTTTCCTTGAAGCATATTTGACAGATTTAGTCCCATACTTCATACACTGTTTGGGCAATTCTTTGCTTGCAGTTAAGATGAAAGTATACTGCCATAAAGAAACAAAGTTATGGCAACAAAGCATCAAGCAGAGGAAGCTCTTGTACTAATGACAATCACATCGCATACAATCAGTAAGCTCACTAGTATCATCCAACACTAGGAAAAGAATAAAGAACCAAAAATTGGTAGGTCACACTGGAAAACTGTATTATGGAAATTCTCAAAATTGCAATTTAATTCATCAAGTAGAGGCTTTTCAGGTAAGGCTGAGATATTGCTACTCAAATCAAGGTACAAAACATAATGAAGTTACAAGAAAAATTAATTACATTATGCAGATCAACACCTGCAAGGTCAAAAATTCCCTTGGATGGTTGGTCCTGGCTAAAGTTCTAGTCCTATTGTCGGTGTGCTCTAGGATGCCTGCACTGCACTGAGTGTACTAAATTTCTTCCTATTAGCAGAGCCGTAGTTTGAATGACATACTTACTGGTCCTGGTAAGGCATGCTTGACAGCTCGAAATATATTTGCATGTCCTTGGCCATCACCACAAAGGAACCCGGTTGTATATATGTCTATGTCTTGCAAAGAGCAGCATAAGATGTTAAGAGGCTGCATAAATGACACTATTTCAATCAAAATGAATAAGTTATTCATGAGGGTAAATAATCTAAATGTAGAACAAATCAAATAGTGGCTAGCTCAATTTCACACCAATGCTTCTGCTGAAGCAAATTACAACAGTGCTTGATGAGAAGTAATATGTCTTGCCTTGGAAGATTCTATATTTTTTATTCTGCAACAATAAACATACAAGATAGATGTCACCTGAAAATTAAGATTGATAAATAAAATTTCTACAGGTACTAAAATAATGGAACATGATTTACCTACGAAGACATACAATAGCGTCATGGCTTCTCAAGTGACAGACTAATGCATCCCTAAAAAACAATGAAGAAAAAACATATTAATACAATTTGAGAGCATGCAATACTCCATGAGACTCCATATCGAACCATGACACGTACAACTGGAAGGACTTGGACTTACTTTAACCTGAGTTTATGAAGAAATGATGCAATGCAACTAAAGAAAAGAGAACAAAAAAACTTCTGAAACTTCTCATTACTTCAAACTTTAAATGGTAAATTTCAGATCTAAGTTAAGACAATAACCTTCCTCTACCCAAACTACCGCCTCCCAATTCCAGTTCCAGAAACTCATAAACAAATTTACACACAGAAAAGTACAGCTCGCGGACCTTCAATAAACAGGAGTTAAGAGAGAGATAAATAAGCATACACAGTATCTGTAGGAATCACTCCAACAGCACCTTCCTTCAAAAGTTGAATGACTGGAACCAACTTCCAACTTTCTGATGGATCAGCCTCCACATAAAGCAAGTCATCCTCATGAAATTATGATTGAGAATTAGCAATCGGTTCATCTTAAAAGTGAAATACTGAAATTCGCAATCAGTCCATCTTCAAAAAACTTGGTAAAACGAGGAGCCAAATACTTCAGACGCTTAGGGCTTCTCTCGGCTGCCATAGCTAAGACAAGCAAGCGATGAGGCTTAGGTGAATCAAAGGAGACACGACTGGGAAATGGAGTAACACGACGCTGTGGTGATGCTACAGAGGGTGAGAAGGAGGCTAAAAATGTCGAAGTGCGACTGTATACTTTCATTCCCGCCATTTTTTTTGGTACTCCACTGCTCTCTGGAACTTGAAAGAAAGAGATCAAAATGCATATGCCTTTCGCTCCACCCCATATCATTTTCTTTTTTGCCAAAGCACCTCATAACATTTTCAATGTCCAAACATTTCCGTTTTTTATCTGTCCAATTTTTTCTTTTTTCTTTTTTTTGACATTTCTTTCTTTCATTCTCTCATTTTTTGTTTTCAATTTCAATTTATTATTAAATCCTCATTTTTATTTTTTATTATTAAATGCATAATGTAGTTTTAAAATGAAAATAATTATTATTTTAAAGTATGAAAATAATTATTGATCGAACTACTATATAAAAAAAATATTAATAAACAACCTTTACATCATACTTTCTGGCTTCCATTTCTCAAAACATCTTCACTTTTTTTCAAATTGTAAGCTTGTGTTGGCTTTTCTATTCTCTGAGAAAAGCTGAACATATTGGCCTACTCCGAGTGGGGTGAGGAGGCTTTTTCTCATTCATTTTGCCATGTAACTCTAGATTAGTTATTCTTTCTCCTTTGTTTGTTGATAATAAAGTGCCCTGGTCTTTGTTTGTCCATGGGTTTTTGCAGTGTTGTTTGTGTAGTACAAGAGTCTCCTTAGTCTGCTAAAAGTTTAGTCGGTACCGATTCTTTGCCTTAGGTCACAAATCAAAGTGTAGGCAAAAATTGAGCAATGACGTGAACTGTAAAAAAGATATTGAGATCAAAAGGAGATATTGTTGTACGCTTGTGTTTGATCTTGCTTTCTATCTCCTTTTAGTGTGCCGGAGTTGCATTTATGCTTGAAAGCGGTGGACATGGCAGTCATTGGCGGCTCCGGTCAGTTTTTGGCTCATAAATGGCTTAATATAGCCTTGGATGTGCCTAAGCTACATGAAGTATAGTTACAAAGCATTCGGTCCAAGTTTAATGCCTCCTCCGTCTGTGATGGCTCAAAGCTCCGACATTTTTTTTCTAGGCATCGTTGGTGACGGAGAAGATGAAGAGGAGCTATGTTAAGGTTTTAACCAAGGGGAAATTTTGTAATTTGAAAGAAAAATATATGTCACTGGGTCTCATTATCAAATAATAGTATTTGCAAATTATTGGATTTGAAGCCCATTTTATTAAAATCCTTAAAATTTAATTAGGTTATTTTTTAGTATACTCTATTTGTATATGTAAAACCTTTTAATGTGTAAAACATCTTCTTCTTGCAAAAAAAAAATTTGTGAGCTTGTGTTCCAACTTTTTTTTATTTTTCATGTCTCAAGTGTGTCCTAAACTTAAGTGGTATACAATTATGATCATTAGATTATTTCCTTGAGTTAACATTACCTAAACCCTAGACCAGACCTTTTAACTATTCCTACTTTGACCTTTGAGTTTGGATCTTTTCTTATATTTGAAATTTAATTAAGCCTTCTTATTCTTTTATAATACTACTCACCATGATAGCTCTCTTATAACTCAAGACCTTCATGTTAGTGTCATTTTTTATAACAAATATAGTTTTGAAGCATATTATCCCCATTTTATGTACTGATAGTCCATTTGCTACACAAAATTGCTTAATTAATCTAAATCTTTAGTAAATAACACTACATTTGGTAATCCTTTATCTTCCTAATCTCATTAGATCGATGTTAATTAATATCTAGTTCGTCGTCTTTAGTAACCCCCATTCCATGGGATTACTAATCTTACCAATTATTTCTTAAAACAATTTCATTTTCTTATCTCACATATTAATCTATCTTGCCAAACATGGTTAAGATTTTATACCAAATAAAGTTTAAAATAAGTAATCCAATGGATTAACTAATCCTAGTTTAAAGCTAATTCTAACGATTATGAATCCGTGTACTAAACGGATTGTAAGTGATTTACTCTAAGCCAAAGGCTCCACTCACCTTCAGCTCTTTCAACCAATAATTGCAAGGGACCTTAATCTGTCACCCCCCTTAGCCTCATTCGCAATATCGATGAATTACATAACTTGAGGTTGGCAGAGCTAGTTTGGAAAACTTTCATGTTGTTGACCGACAATGATCTCTTTAATGAATAAAGGACAAAGTTTATTTCAAAAGAAATGATTGAGCCAAGTAGCTCAATTTGGTCTATTGAAGATTTGGCAACTGTAGAATAATTACAATATGACACAAGCTCCTCCCATACTGTGCAAAGGTTCATAGTTGACCAAAATAAAACATATACACCTTGATCCTAAAACATTTAATTTCTCAAATAAAGCAAATCCAAGTTAACATAAAATCATTTCCAGCCAAATAGATATTTGTATTTGGAGAGAACGATATTTGCATTAGCTCAGCTTCAAATGTTTCACTAATTCTCACCAGGGACTACTGTCGATGGCTACGGTCGTCGATGGGAATGTCCATTTTCTTCCTTCCTTTGTGGTTTTCTTGTTTATTTTCACAGAATAAGCTTGTTTATTCTTGTTTGTCTTGGGTAGTGCTCGTTCTAAATCGAGTTTGCTAGTTCTTGAGTTTTTTTTGTCTTTTACGACAGAGGTGTCATGTTGTTCTCCAACAAAATCTGTCCTATCTACAATTTGACTCTTAAATCTGCCATGGTCGAGTTTGTTTGGTGGTAGATGGGGGAAGAAAGACTTCTTGTTGCATTGATCTCTTGGTGAAGTCTCAAAGTCCAAATCCATTTTATTTATTTAAGGATCAGAGCACCTGACAAAGAGTAACTCATCCTAAAGCTTTGGCTATGGTCCTATCACGAGAGAGAGGTATTTTTGTCATAGAGGTGCTGCACAGCAAGTTTCGGATCATGAAAGAAATTAAGGTATTTGTATTTGTTGTTTGTAATAGGCTCCATTGTTGTTTCAGGTATTTTATAGGTCCAAAATGAAACATAAGATAAAGGTCCTTTTCATACTAATATTATAAAAAAAAATTGAACGTATAATTTCTTTAAAATGGTACATACTATTAAAAAAATTATAATAAATAAAATGGCTAAACTTTACTCGTCGTCTCTCAACTATTATGAATGCAGTTTATTGTCCTTAATCTTCAAAATATTGTAAAAATATCATTGAACTCTACATAATTGTAACAGTCATCCTTCTGTCAAGGCACCATTCAATCCTTTAAAGGAACGATGACGTGGCATGCCACGTAAGTGCCAAATCACCCATTACGTACAATCCCTATAAAGAATTAATTTCACTTATCGTCTTCCAATTATTAGATAATGAACATCTTGGTCATTCATTTTCATTTTGTAACGCAAAAGTCATCGAACTTTTCACATTTGTAACAATATCGTTCTTTCATCTTTTTTTCCATACAAAACTCTAACAACACGCTTACATGGCAAGCCACATGCCATCCCAACTAAAATTTTTTAATTTTTAATATGAGACTCATTCATGATTTCTTCTTCAATTTATAGAAATAAAAAGAAAAAAATTGAATTTTATATAACCATTTATGATTTTAAAAATTAAAATTAATTGTTTGCTCATATTTAGTTTCTTTTCATGATTTTTGTAATTGTCTTTGTTCTTTTTTCCTTCAATTAAAAATCTAATTTTGTATATTAATTTATTCAAACCAAAAATTTGTTAAGAGTTAAAAATTATTAAAAATAAAAAAATTTTGATTGGGATGCCATGTGACTTGCCAAGTAAGCATGTTGTTAGAGTTTTGTACAAAAAAAAGATGAAATGACGATATTATTACAAATTTGAAAATTTCAATGATTTTTGCATTACAAAATGAAACTGAAAGACCCAGATGTTTATTATCTAATAGTTGGAGGACGACGAGTGAAATTAACCATTTCCAGGGATTTGACATAATGGGTGATTTGGCGCTTACATGACATATCACGCCATCATTCCGTTAAGGGATTGGACAGTACTTTAACAGAAAGACGACTATGTTATAATTATATAGAGTTTAGTGATATTTTTATAACGTTTTGAAGATTAAGGATGATAAAATGCATTAGTTAATAGTTGAAAGATGACAGGTGAAATTTAGTCTAAATAAAATAGAAGTAAAAAAAATGAAATAGAACATGATGAATAAAAAACATTGAAATTGAAACTTTAAAACATAAATAAAAATTAAAATATAAAGGTTTCATAAAAAAATGAAGAATACAATACTATGGACAAAGGAAATTAAAAAAAAAAAAAAAACAAAGTCAAAAAAATACAATTTTTTTTATTATTTAGTCTCTTAAGGTAATAATATAATATATGCATTTTTATTTCTCAAGATCGGCCCTTAAAGGGAAAAAAAAAAAAACTAATTTGCATATGCCAAAAAACCCTTTAATATGTAGTGTTTTTTTTTTTGATAAAATTTAATATGTAGTGCTAGTTAGACTTTTGGTCCAAATTTAATATATGTTGGATTTTCTCCAAATATTATACTATATATTTGTATTTTCTTGGCCCTTTAACCTTATTAATGGAAACTTTCTTTTTTCTGGCAAAAAAAAAGAAGTCGACGTAAAATCAAGGCCCTTAGAAAAGCCTGAGTCTAATGGGCGCAAATAACTAAAGATAAGGTTTAGGCTCTGTTCAATGTAAATAGTTAAAAATCTAGATAAAAACTGAAAAATTAAATCAAAGCTGAAAAGTTATTAGTTGAAAATTAAAATTATTAAACTAGGTAAATAAATTATAAGTCTGAGATAAAATTAGCTATTTAAATGGTAGAAATATATAAAATGAGTATTGCCATTGTTGTTATATATTCATGTATATTAAAAATGTACTCACATATTGCAAATGATATCCTCAGTATAATAAAGTAAACCTAATGTAAAGGGAAAGAGGGGAGAGAGACATAAGAAAAGTTAATTCTTAAAAAATTAATATAAAAAAAAAACTAGTCCTCCAAAATGATAAATAAAAGTCCTAAATGGTATAAATTGTCTTTTTTACAAATAATGAATGATAAAACTGTAAAAAAAAAAAAAAATCTAGTCGATAGTTTAAATTTTTAAGTTTGACCTACTAACATTTCAAATTAAAAGCTTATTTTTTAATATGAATTTATTTTTTGAACAAGTTTTGAGAATAAAAAGTGAAAAGTAGTTTATAAGCTCCCCTGGAAGCTTGGTAGGAGTAGCTTTTGCAGAGCTAATGACTGATTCAGAATTTTTATAATTGAGATCAACACATAAGACAACCCAATACCCCATGGCCCCCACAACAAGAGTAGTGTGTTCAAATGCCATGAGAGCATGCAAACTTACGACAATTATTATTCTGAAACTTCAGGTTATTGTAGTGCTTGACAATATGTAATTGGAACTATTGGAGGATACATAACATCTAATACACTGAAAAAAGGTCTCTTAAAACTCTGTCAAAAGGCAAAAATATATATTTCATATATAAATAAACCCTAAAGCTTATCTATTGGTTCCCACTGAGAAAACATTACCAAGGTAAAAAATCAACTAATGATGACAAACTGCAAGTATCTCGACGTTCTCGATGTTCGCTACAACTACCATCTCAAAACTCTGATGAACAACTTTAAAGAAAACAAACATATTCTGTGCTTATCTTGGAGTTGGAGATGGTGGAGGCATCTGGGATTTCGCAAATCCAACCCAAGCCACAACACCAACAACTAAAATTACCCATCCAAATATATCATACTTGAGATCACTGCTTTTCTTCTTTTTTGAACTCTGGGAAAAAAAGACAGCAGCATGTAAATAAAACAATCCACTTTTATGC
>CAOJBK010325024.1:0-11836 GCA_948294925.1 Codiaeum variegatum | reverse complement strand
AGTATATACGTTCTTTAAAAGAAAACATTCATTGTATCAAACGTATATATGTTCCTTAAGTATTTTGTAGAGAATTTATTCTCAAAGAGTTTGAAAATATGAATGACAGATTGTGTTTTATTAGATACTTTAAAGGTTGTTTATGGTCATAAGATTATTGGTAGGTACGTTATTAATTCGGAAGATTATCACCTCTGTTGCCATCCATGATAAGTATAAGATACTTATTGGTAAGGAGGTAGTGAGTCTCATGATACAGACATGTAATATTGTGACAATACCTGGGTATACTCATGGTATGAGTAAGTTGAATAGTGATGTTAGATGATGGATACATGATTCGTTACCAACTAGTCAATATCGCATCATCTGGATCATGATTGTGCATATACTCTTTAGACTTAAGGTGACATGTTATCTGACATAGTGGTGACTATGATTTGTTACTATTTACATACCGATATTAGTCATGTATTGGTATATGGCATGTGATGGCCATAATTAGTGATATGTTGGGATAAATATTTAACCAAGAAAAGATTCATTAACTAGGGTAATCAAGAAATTAATTTTATGACTTCTGGTTGTTTTTTATATGTAAATCTCTGGCTATAGTGGATAAGGTTCACTGGAAAGAGTTTATAGTAGAAACTGGATTTATCGAGAACTCAAACCGGATAAAGGTCATATAATCTGGCACATAGAGTTTGACTATTCCATAATCCTAGTTAAGATTAGAAATATGTAATGAATGAATTCGAGTGCATGGTAATTATGATCGAGAGGTCCATGCAATGTCAAATATATGATCACCGACATTCATTTCTAATTGGATAGTCATGATATGTTATGCTAGATGTTACTCACGACTTTATTGGACTAAGTGTGTAATTAGGTTAACACATTTAGTGGGAAGAAATGAGTTTTCTTTATCTCATTACTAATTATAATATGAATCTAGTAAGTCACATATCATATAATAATTTTCATTAGCTTGTATGAATCATATTAATGATTAATTATAGAGTTTAATTAATTGTTAATGATAATTGAATTAAATATGTAATTAAATTTACAAAAATGCTAGCATGTCTTAATGTTTAATTTATACAAGGATAATTTCAATTATTTCATAGTTTGTACGAGATACAAATGAGGATGATTAATTGAAATGGTTTTGGACTAACAAATAAATAATTAGGCTTAACATGAGATGTTAGTCTAATCCACATTAGATGTGATTAATTGAGATTTAAAGGTGATACCTACTAATTATAGCCTTAATCTTGATGGCTAATTGACTAGTTAAATAGTCAATAAGTCAACAAGACAAGATTTCCATTTTTTCTTCCTTAATTTAAGAAAAGGGAATGGGTTATATAAGTCAATGTGTATTATCTTTTTACCTAACCCCAACTCACTCAACATATTGAAGAGATGATGAAACTATTCATCATCTTTTTTCTTGAGTTAGAGAGAGAATTTCTCTAAGAGTTAGAAAGAAATGGCTTAAAATTCACACTAAATTGAGAGAGTAAGTTTGTTTTAAAGAAGAGTTCTTTAAACTCAAACTCTTATTCAATTGACCTTTGCGAAAAGAGTGTGGAGAAGTTTTCAAGTCCAAAGTCAATCTTCAAGTCTTAAGTTCTCAAGTAAAGGAGTAATGATCAAACATTTGGGTAACCAAAGAGAGCCGATTAAAGTTTTTTAAAGAGAATTGAAGAACAAACTTTTGGGAAAAGTTAAGTATGTATCAAGTTAGAAGTTTCACATTTGGAGAGCTTACCGAAGGAGGACGAGAAATATTTTTACTTCTAATATTTATTTGTTCAACTTATGTTTTGCACATAAATTGGTTATAATATCCTTAGTTGAAGTTATGGGTCCAAACTTTAGCTTAAACATTTTTCTAAGAGTTTGATAAATGACTAACCATCTATGTTAAAACTTGATTTTTAAAGTGTTAAAAAATTTCTAATGATTTTATTAAAAAAGTTTTAACAAAATATTTTATACTCAAACTCTAGGTTATGACAATGTTTCAAAGGATTTAAATAATTGTCTAACCTAATTTTGTTAAAAGAGTTTTAGCAAAATTATATTTTTGAAAACTAGAATACGAATCTTTTCTGGAATCGATTTTTCTTTTTCTGCTTCCGTTGCACGACTGTGTAATCCTTCAGCAGCAGGTGTATTAGCTTGATAATGTTTCAAGGGTCTCATTGCTATTTGAAGTGCAAGACCAGATCTTTTGCACTCCTATCCGACAACCATTTTCAGATCACAGTAACAAAGATTTAAGGAATAAAAAACTTGCAGAAACGTTAACGATTACTGAATAACTAATTTTAGTGACATCTGATCAGATCAATAAACTAATAATTTTCTCACTGAGCAAACAAGTATTATATTCTTTATAAAATGTTTTCAAGCGCAGCAAACATATTTCTATAGTATTGCTATACACGCGATGCATCTTTGTCTCTTGCTGCATAATCCAACTGCAATAAATTCCATTAAAATGAATATTAGTCAAGCTGAAAACAGATTGACTTACATGATCAAATTACTTACTTTGCTTGCATTATTAATAAAGTATAACAAATAATGTTTTTTGGAGTGGGATGAGATTCAAATTTTGGTCAATTATCTAAAGATTTAGTTAGCACTAGACTAATTTTTGATGTGCATAATAAATAAATATTTAAACAAATATAATAAATAAATTAAGCAACTTATTTATTTAAATTATAAAATATAAATTTATAAAATAAAAAACTAAACTATTCTAATTTAACTATTATAATTTATTTGCACTAATAAATTTGTTATATTATTAAATTTACTCAAGTTTCTTTACTTCATGTAAAATCTTAACCTACATACTTTTTCTTGAGCAGTCTACATGCTTATTAATATATTTTATATAAATTTATTTAGTTAATTTTTAAATTAATTATAATAGTTCATTTTAATTTTTTAAAAATAAAAATTATATATAAAAATTAAAAAATTATATTTTAATATATTTAAAGTCAATTAAATTAAATATATTCGTATTATCTTAATTATATTATTTTTTAAATATAATTTTAACTTTTATTTCAAAAAAAACTTTTATTTTAAAACTTGTTCAAAATATTTAACATTGACTAACTAGCCATTAACCGCTCTGCGTTCGCACAATGTTTCCAGTAGAGCCGCACGTAGAATAGCATCCCAGATAAACCCCTAAATCAGATTTGCGCGCGGCTGTTTTTCTTTGTTCAGCAAAAATGCGAACTCCAAACAATCAACCGTCTCCAGGTCTTTCTCTTTCGCTTCTCTCTCACATAAAAGCCCTAATTTTCATTTTGCATTTTTTTATTTTTTCTTCTTAATTTATATGGTTCTGTTTGATTTCTGAGAGAAAGAAGAGAAATTGATGAATATATGATTTTTTTTTCAAGGAAAAGGGAATACAATGGGTTCAGGGAGAGAAAGTCTGGCTGGAATGTCAATGGAGTCAGTAGAAAAAGTTGTGAGACGTGTGAATGGGCGTAGATCTTCAGAGAAAAAAGGGAATGTTACATGGAATGATTTGGATAATTCAATGGAAGTTGATGTTGGTGAAACAGAAACTGATGATATAGATTGGGAAGATGGTTCTACTCCAAGTAAATCAACTACTACAACGGTCACTATTGAATTTAATGAGTCTTCTGATTCTGCTATACGGAGGCCTATACGTCGAGCCACTGCTGAAGAAAAGGTGAAATTGCTTTTAGTGTTATTTGATTGAATTTTTTCTTAGAAGAACTAAAAAGTTTAATGTTTTTATCTCCTGCAGGAATTGGCAGAACTTGTTCATAAGTGTCACTTGCTTTGTTTGCTTGCTAGGGGTAGAATCATTGATAGTGCTTGTGATGATCCTCTGATTCAGGTTAGTCTTTGTTTTCATATTGTATTACAAAGTAATTTTTTTTTTTCACATTTCAAACTTGCGCTTTCTCTTTATTAACTTTTTTGCTGTATCTTATACTTCTGACTGTTTAGCCAATAATTTCACATTGCCTTTTACTTCCTTACTGAGATTTTGTATCTTATTCTTGTCACATTGAGATGCCTTTGGGTTTGGAATTTGAAATCCAAGAATTTGTAAGGTTTAGAGCCAAATACTAGAAATGAATAGTTTTTTCCCCCTTGTTATATATCCTAATGAAAGAAAAAAGGATATTGAGATAGAGAAAGTGACATTCGGATAGGCAATTTTTGTAATTTTATCTTATTCAATTAAAGAAAAAGGTTCTCAAATTTGACAAGAGGACAAGAAAAGAAATTCTTCAACCAGATATAATATAACTTATTTGAAAGGACAGCTTTTTGCTCCTTAGAAGTCATCATCATACATTTTTTTTATATATTAGTAAATAGTAAATAATAGTGGTAAAACAACACATATAAATTGTTGTTGACGTTCCTCTTGAAAGGCAACAAGTGTGGATCCCTTGTTTGTTTAACATATTCATGACTCTAATATTTAGCGTAAACCGTGAAAAACTATATATGATTCACATTGATAGTAGTAAATTTCCACTTGCTCAAACATTTGAAATTTCCAACTCTATGTATAGTTTTAACATTCAGTAGCAATGTTAATCATCATAACTCCAGATAAAATTTCGCAACCATTTATATATATTTTGTCAACTTCTTCCATGAATAGCATCACAACTTGTTTATGGTCTTACTCGTGTGCTTGATCCTATATCATGACTGATTGTAAATATTTGGAATATCCGTAATTTTAACATGTATCTTCTTAGCAAGTTCAGTAGTTGCATGACTACTTGTTTGGTTTTACCACAGTTTTCCTTTCCATATGTAACAGGTTATGTTTTACACATTCCAAATGTCTTCTTTTCTCTTTCTGTCAAATTTCCTTCAAATTTTATTGTAGTGAAATAAGAAGAAAAGTTTGATAATACTTTCTTATGCCAAGAAAAAATCATTGATGATGGCAGGCTTCTTTACTCTCTCTAGTACCCACACATTTGTTGAAGATGTCAGGGGTCTCAAAACTCAGCGCTAATTCTTTATCTCCCATAGTCAGTTGGGTATGTTTAATTTCTTGCATTGACGAATTTTATTGGCTGAAATATCATCATCATCATCATTAGCTCTTTTTTATTTATAAAACTTGTGTTCACCTGCAGTTTCATAATAATTTTCATGTTAGAAGCTCTCCTAGTGAGAAAAGATCATTTCAGTCAGCTTTGGCCTTTGCACTTGAAACTCGTGAAGGGACTCCAGAAGAGGTAGCATACTGATATCTTATACTGAAATCTGCTTCAAGGTTCCAGAATTTTCTCTCTATTGCATTTGATGTAAAATTCTTGTCATTTGAATTGTGTTGCAAATGTTAAGGAATAATTTTGAAAGCAATGTTGATTGTCGAGCCATTTCATCTCCTGGATATATATTGGAAAAAATAAAAATCAAGCCTTAGAGAGAAGCTTGATTAATACTGCTTTTTCTCTTGTATTTTGAACATTTAACTGCATTTGACAAGATTGTTGGTCTAAAATTTCTTCTGTTTGTAATGTCCAAACCACGGTTTGAAATAGACACCACTTTTTTTTTTTTGTCAAAGAGACACATCAACTATTGAGTATTAGATTTTGAGGGAATCACATTTTTTCAAGACAAATTTTGTAAGAGATGAATTTTTACTGTATATTTATCATGATATTAGACTGTAACGATATTTTGTTGAAATATTTGCTTCCCAATAAAAGATAAGTTGAGAGAAGGGAGAATGAGATGATTTGGACATGTTCGGCGTAGACTTTTAGACGCACCGGTGAGAAAATTAGAACACCTTAGAGTAGATGTGGGTAAAAAGGGGAATGGTAGACCTAAGTTTACTTGGAGTAGAATCATTCAAAATCTTGAGTCCTTACACCTGTCCGATAATATGGTTCACGATCGCTCCAAGTGGAGAAGTCGAATTTATATAGCCGACCCCAATTAACTTGGGATTAAAGCTTTGTTGAATTGAGTTGAGTTGCGTTGAGTATTTGCTTAATATTTATTTGAGCCATTTACAAAGTTAGGAAAATTGTTTGCAATAGTGGCAACCAATTTCATCCAATACAATCTGATCTCATTACATGGTTTCCAATTTGATCCGTTTCCAGAATCATTATTTAAAATCCTGGTCCAAACCTAAAAACTTACTGAATTAATTAATTTAATTGGAAGAAAAGTTACTCTCAATTCTTCATTCTTATCCTAAGATCCCCATGTTAGATAAGATACTTGCACTTTTATACATACTACTTTGGCACTTAATATTGATGGGAATTTTCATGAAATTTATTCCAACTGAGAGGAAGTGGAGTTATGTTTCTGTTTGAGAGAAACAGATCCCATAGGCTCTAATGTGGTATGTAGTACCCAGAATATTCCATCTGCTTTATTTGAATTCATAATCAATGTGACAACTTGTATGAAAAAACTGGATGTTATACAACTTGTAAAGATGCCAATGCTTTTGCGTAATGCTAATAAGCCTGCTAAGTAAAATCTGGTCTCTTTAAAGAAAAACTTATCTTAAATGGTGAGAAAATGGAATGGAGCAACATATTTTGCGTTTTGATTGCAATTTTTCATCACAGCTTCTCCAGGTTATGCTAGATTTGCATCTAAGCTGGGATGATTTTAGTTAGTTTTTGACATTGTTTGTTGTCATTATGTGTGCAATCAGATTTGGCGCTTATGAATTCCTGCATTGACCCTAGGCTAATTTCTATGTTTATCATTATCCACATCATGTTAAGATCTGAAACACTAGTACATGATAACCAGAAAGAAATTGAAATTTAGGTCTGGGTGTTTTTTTTTCAAAGTGGGATCAAAGAGATCTGATATGAGTATGTTAGTTAATGTCTTAAGAAAATTAAAAGGTCAATCTTTTCTTTGCAGATTGCAGCCTTGTCTGTGGCACTATTCAGAGCTTTGAAACTTACCACTCGGTACAGTGTTATAATAGTGCTGATGGTATATTACAATTGCTAGTATATCATGTTTTTGTTATTGTTTTAACTATTTTGCATGTGTGAAAGTTCTAGATTTGTCTGCCGTGAAATTTTCTTACATGATGATTTCAATCAAAGTAAGAGATGCTGGTATCCTTCATGTCAATACTGAAATTAATGCATAAAAATCATCTGTCAGCTTCATGATTCTACTTCCAATTCATACCTGTCAGAAGGAAGTCAATTTTTTTCCAAATTTGGAGATCAATATGTAAATTTGGTAATTGTAAGTGAAGTTTTGACTAGTATACCGTGACACAAGGAAACACATAAATAAATGAGGTTTTGTTTAAAGTATTCTCGACTTAGCAAGCACTTTGCTGGTCGCTGGATTTATGTTCTCTTGTCTAACACCTTTAAAAGCCTGATGAGCAGCTGCAATTCTTTTTTTTTTTTAATATTCAAGTTCAGCTGTGTAAATCTCATAAATGAAAGCAACACAGTTCATTAAGTTTTCCGAGACTTATGCAGCTTGTTTTTAATTTGTATGAAGTATGCTCTGGACCTGAGAGGTTTCCTTCTATTTATTCATTTCTGGAGATTAGGGTCTTTTCTTTCTTATTCCCTTTGTAGTTCGTGAGTCTTTATGTATCTGATCCTTTTTATTGGATCAACCTGTGGGCTTGTGGACTCAGACATAGAGTGGTGGCAGTTTGGACTTGAGAGTGGAGATTCTTTTTCTGTTGGTAGGCATTTTGATATCTGGTTTATATATAAAAGTTATTCAAATGGACTCCAAGTGATTATTAATTAATCTTTCTAAAAAAAGTAATATTTTTTATGAGTTAAATGGACTCATGTCCCGCCCTATTATCTTTCTTTTAGTAAATGGTCTATTGTCCTGTCCTATTATGTTTCTTTTAGTAATTTTCTTAGTGTCATGTCCAAAATTACTATCCATTCTTACAACTTACCAAATATCTACTATTGTTTTTCTTTTTTTTTTTTCCACCAAAACTCTCATTTTATATCCATCTTCAACTTAGAATTATCCTTTTTTTTTGCCATTGTTCTTCATTTCACTTCATTTTTAAGTCAGAAAAAGGTTGTGTCAGAAATTCTACTATCTTGACATATGATCTCAAAAGTTTTAAATTGTTGTGTTGTGTAGGAACTATTTCTTTGTTTTATGTTGAGATGGGTATTTAAGAACCTATATATACTAACTTGGTTTTACTTGTTACAGGTTTGTTTCCATTCTAGATGTTGCCTCCATAAAACCTGATGCTGACAAATGTGAATCCTCAAGTCAAGATACAAGCAGAGTGAACGGAGGAATATTTAATACTTCAACATTGATGGTAGATAGACCAACGCAGGTTTCTGAGTCTCCTGTTAAATCATTCTCATGCAATGAGAAAAACAGTACCTGTGAAACTTCAACAAAAGTCTCTAGCAAAAGTAAAGGTAGCAACCGAAGGAGCAATAAAACTGATTCTAAAGATCCTCTTGCTGAAGTCAGATTGGACAATCAAGTGACAGATTCATTTACATGTGAGGTCCAGGATAACATCTCTGAATCATGTATTGGCACAACTTCTCTGGGTTCCAAGAGGAAGGGCGATATTGAATTTGAGATCCAGTTGCAAATGGCACTCTCTGCGACAGCTGTTGCAAATCCTTCAGGGAGAATGAGGTCAGATGTGAGCAGCTCAATTGGTGATTCATCAAATATCTCTTCTCAAGTTAAAAGAATTAAAACTATTGCAAGTGAAGAATCCCCACCACATGGAATTTCAACTGCTCTGGGATCAAGAAAAGTAGGATCTCCTCTGTATTGGGCAGAAGTATTCTGCCCTGCAGAAAACTTGACAGGAAAGTGGGTGCATGTAGATGCTGTAAATGCAATTATAGATGGAGAACAGAAGGTTGAAGCTGCAGCAGCTGCATGTAAAACATCTTTAAGATATGTGGTTGCTTTTGCTGGGCATGGTGCTAAGGATGTGACCCGCAGGTTTTATATCTCTCTGATTTCTAAATTGTTCTATTTGTTTGCAATTTTGTTTCAAAATTGCATTTTTTTAAAAAAAATTTGTTTGAATATAAGAACTATTGCAATCTTTACCCAATCCTATCCTTTGACCCCGGACCTAAGGTTCCCAAGGTCATTCTTTTTCTAATTTCGTAGGATTGCTGATAAACACACTTTACCTGCTTTGTTGAAAGATTGTACTTGATTTTTATTTTCTCTATCCACAGTGCTTGTAATGCAGAAAGCCTTGATTCTTTGAGACAAAAAGCTTTCTTGGAAGAAGAATGACTGGAAAATAATAAAGGAGATTTGCTTTATTTTTCCTTGTAATGATTGTTTCAGGGAGATTTTCTCAATCTTCTGGGTATAGAAGGGCAGAAAAGAAATGCATAATTAGATTACATACACAAATATATTTTTTTTTAATGATTAACACCTTGATGCTTTTGTTCTTCCTTTTTCCCAAAAATGTTGTTGCATAAATGTTTTTGGAATCCTGTTAATATATGCGATTTATTATCTTGGCTTAAAAGGGTGCTGAAACCATTAGTTCAATTTGATACCTCTCTGTCTATGTATAACTAATACTATCATCATGCAGGTACTGTATGAAGTGGTATAAGATTGCAGCCCATAGAGTCAACTCAGTTTGGTGGGATGCAGTGCTAGCCCCATTGAGGGAGTTGGAGTCAGGTGCAACTGGAGGTATGATCAATTTGGAAAAATACCATCTTAGTACCTCAAAAATAAACATGAAATTTAAAAAAATGTTGAATGTCTAATTATCCCATACTGGATAATTTTCCAATTTTTGTTAACTTGTCTGGCATGTTAGGCTCCTTGGGAGGGTCTGAAGTACCTGAGGGGAAGAAGGTTGACGCAGAACATTCTGGGAGGAATACTTTTGTAGCTACTAGAAACTCTCTTGAGGATATGGAGTTGGAAACTAGGGCTTTAACTGAGCCTCTTCCCACTAATCAGCAGGTATGATGATCACTATGAAGATTGACATGATCTCTGTGTTGCTCCACAAATTCTCTAGAACTTCTTATTTTCTATATGCAGGCTTATAAAAATCATCAACTGTATGCCATTGAAAGATGGCTTACAAGGTGTCAGATACTTCATCCCAGGGGTCCTGTTCTGGGTTTTTGTTCTGGGCATCCAGTTTATCCTCGTTCTTGCGTGCAAACACTCAGAATAAATGAAAGATGGTTGCGTGAAGGGCTGCAGGTTAAAGCTCAGGAACTTCCAGCAAAGGTTCAGTCTACCTGATATCTCATTTACTGGTTTGGGTTTATTCTTTTATTAGCAGTTGATTTTTCTGTTGTAATTCGTTTATAGAAATTGTTTATTTGCTACAGGTGTTGGAACAATCTGGAAAGCTTAAGAAAGTTAGATCTTCCGAAGATGATGATTATGGTGATACTGATTCCAAAGGAACGATTGAACTATATGGAAAGTGGCAACTAGAACCTTTAGAGCTGCCCCGTGCTGTTAATGGAATTGTTCCAAAGGTGAATTCCCGTCATGTTCCTCCAGATACTTTTAAGGCTTTTCCATTCCTTGGTTACTATATACATATCTTTAATGTGTTTGATTGAAATGAAATTTTTTGGAAATTTAAGGGGTTGTTCATTACTGGAAAATGAGGGCAATTTTCCTGAAAAAATTTCTAAGAAAACATGAGAAAGAACATGTTCAAATCATTTATTTTTCAAAGAAAAATGGAAAACCTGGTTTTCCAAAATATAATTAGAGGTTGGAAAACTACTTAAATTGTTTTTCACAATTTTCCTTTATAAATGGAGAAATAGAAAATTCAGTTTTCCTAAATATAATTAGAGATTTTTCAAATAGAAATGAACGGTTTTCCCAATTTTCAATAGTTTTCTTAGAGTTAAAAAATTAGAGATGAAAAACTGAAAATAATTTTCTACAAATGAACATCCCCTAAAATGTTGCTATTCCTTTATTTCTGAAATATAATTACTTGAATAGGACTAAAGATTGAAAAACTTTTCACAAATAATTGGACTGCTTTATCCATACTAGCAAACGAACACTAATAATTGAGTAAGATCAAATATTTAGCCTGTATAAAGCGGAGCTGAGAACTAAATAATTCTTTGTTTTTAATTTATATAAGTATGACATTTTAGGGGATACTGGTATACAAAAATTATTTTGTTGTTGTCAAAAGAATTTTCACGCAGATTTACATGGAATCTGATGTCCAAATTGCAATATTTTGTTTCTTGATTACTTTTGTTCGGTTGTCTGATAATGACTCGCTGTTTACTTTTCTAAGGCTTTTCTGGAACCGTTTGAAAATTCAATGTGCACTCTCAAAACTAAATTTATTTAGCGGATGAGATTAGTTTCATTTCATTGTGTGATTATTTAATTCAATTGAGACTGTATTATCGGTGACTGATTAATTTGAATTTGATGTTAGAATGAGCGTGGTCAAGTTGATGTGTGGTCTGAGAAGTGCCTGCCACTGGGGACTGTGCACTTGAGACTGCCAAGGGTATTTCACGTTGCTAAGAGGCTGGAAATTGATTATGCACCAGCCATGGTTGGTTTTGAATTCAGAAATGGTCGATCTGTTCCCATCTTTGAGGGTATCGTAGTGTGCGTGGAATTTAAGGATGCAATATTAGAGGTAAATTATTATTATTATTATTAGCTAGTACTTGTGGATGATTTTTTTTTGTGCCTGTAACTTGTGGATGAATTTTTGTTCTTGACCGAAGAAGCATTAAATTTAATCATCATTTAC
>CAOJBK010324995.1:0-12843 GCA_948294925.1 Codiaeum variegatum | reverse complement strand
TCAATAAGTCAACAAGACATAATTCTCCTTTTTCCTTCTTCATTTAGGGAAAGGGAAAAGAGAGGGTATGGGCCATATAAGGCAAGGTGTATCATCTTTTTACTTAAGTGATTAGAAATAATCACTATTCATCATCTTCTTCCTCTATCATCTTCTCCAAGAGTTTGTTTTGAGGGAAAAATTTTGTTTTAAAGAAGAGTTCTTCAAACACAAACGATTTTTCAATTAACCTTTGAGAAAGGAGTGTGGAGAAGCATTCAAGTTCAAAGCCAATCCTCAAGTCTCAAGTCCTCAAGTAAAGGAGCAAGGATCAAACATTTGGGTAACCAAAGAGAGAAGATTCAAGCTTTTTGAAAAGAATTAGAGAATAAGCTTTTGGGAAAAGCTAGGTTGTTTCAAGCTAGAAGCTTTGCACTTGACGAGCTTAACGAATGAGGGTAAGAGGTATTCTTACTTCAAACCTTTCTTTGTTCAGCTTGTGTTTAGTAAACAAATTGGTGAAATATCATTGGTTGAAGTTATAGTTCCAAACCTTGGTTTAGACATTTATCAAAGAGTTTGATAAATGACTAAATCATCAATCATCTATATTAAAAGAGTTTTAACATAGAACTTGATTTTCAAAGAGTTTGAAATTTTCTAAGTGTTTTGTTAAAAGTGTTTTGACAAAATGTTTAAGTAATCTAACCCTAGGTTAGGGTAATATTTCAAAGTGCTTGAATAATTACCTAACCTAACTTGTTAAAAGTATTTTAACAAAGTTATGTTTTTGAAAAAGTTTCGAAAACTGAATCTTTCACGGTTCGAAATTTTATTCTTATCGCTTCCGCTGCACAACTTATAATGTTTCCTTCAGGCACGTAGGTCAATGTCGAGGAGGATGAAAAAGAGGGCACTGATGATGAGTGATGTTGTATTTTGACTTAGTAGGACCCCTCTTGTGGGCCTTTGTAAAAACCCTTCGATTATTTTTTTTAATTTTGACCCGTTTTCTAATTTTCTACTTTAGAAAATAATTTTTCCTTGAAAATTGGACTGTGAAAAATTCCATGGTAAAAAAACTGAGCAAAAACAGAATTGGATTGGGTCAGAATGAATCATTAAGATGGGCCAAGGCGGCGTGAAAGTTAACTCACGTGTGGCTACCAAAATGCACGCGTTTAGCACTAAACACATATGTTTAGGCCTAAATGCATGTGTTTGGGCCTAAACACATGCGTTTGGGCCCTAACGCCTAAGTCTGTGTCCTAGCTTGGACATTCAGCCTTCCAAACTCTATTTTCTGCCTCAATTTTTATGCCACTATAACTTACAAATTTTGATTTTTTTTACTCAGAAAAACATATTTGTTTACAAAAAAAAAGCGATTTTCTTTCTATTTTTTACCAGTAAGATGGTGTCCTACTTCAGTCATATGATGAATGTTTGGTCTAACATATTACACCTAGTGAGTAGAATCAACCTTGCAATTATGGTATGAGTTCTCTACTGACACTGATGGGTGTGAAAATTGATTAGGACTTTCTGAATGCCTACATTTTATTTTGGGATCCTGTTGACAATGTTTTTCGATTTGGGGCTGGTTTAGACAAAATGCGTCCGACTTTTGAGGAGTTTTGGTACAAGTCCCAAGGCTGATCTAGCTATTCCAATTGAATGGGTGGGTTATTTTAACTCCTTCAAGAGGTTGTTAGGCTTGAGTAGTGAGGTTGCTTTATGAATGATAAAAGATGATTTTTTAGACCTTCTTGCTTTGGTCGACATGTTTTGGGCCAATTTTGATGACCCGGTTTGACAAGCTCAGAGGTTGAAGGCTTATGCTTTTGAGCTAACTATGGGCTATATTTTTGTTGGCCAGGTGGGATGGGGTAATGTAAAGGTAACTAAGCTGATACCCATATGGGTGATGGAAAGTCAATTGTGGCTATGATTCATGCTGACACACTACTGAGCCTCGACGGTCATTACGCTCTAGAGGACCTTGTACTATCGGTCTGATTTTGCTCTAGGTATTTAGACCCTTTTAATTTTTATTTTGTATTAGCATTATTTTGAGGCTATCTTTGATTTGTGTATTTCCTTTCAGATTTTTCAAAGAGTCCATCTTACAATTATTCCTAGACTTGAGAGACTAGACTATTCTGCTTCTCGGTATCATTCTCGGAGTATTGCTATCTGTTTTGACTTTGAGAATGATTGGATTAGATAGCTAATTGAGCTAAGTTCCTCTATTTTTCTTTGCAAGCCTAATTGGTATACGCACGTGTATCTACTTGGTTTTAAGGAAGTGACTTAGTATCAGTATACTTGAGTTCTTTATCAAATGAGACATGATCAGGATGTGCCCCCAGATGGTTCATTGTTTAAAGCACCTAGTATGAATGATCGAGTGGTTAGAGTTATTCTTTCTCGTTGGATCCGAGACTTTAGGAGAGTGATGGTGATTCAAGGTGATGACTATGGCAAGATCTTAGAGGACATCGAGTGGTTGATTAAGGCATGTTGGCTAAAGGAGAAAGCCAAGTGATATGCTCTTTTGACCGAGATTAAAAGTGTAGTCTTTGTTTAGACTTAGGATAATAAGACTTTAGGAAAAATAAAACTTCATTTATTTTATTTTCTTTCAATTTTCTGTCTCAAATATCTTGTTTTGGATGTTCCAAAAGATGAATAAGACCTCCATAAAATGTATTTTATTTTATTAAGCTCTTACTTTTTTCTAAGCCACTCTTTTGGGTTTTTAACTTAGTGAGTTGCCTTAAGTATTGCCTAGACCACCTTTTCAATTTTAGTCTAGCAGGTTGTACCCTAATTTTTTTTAAGCTGCCCACTTGGGTTTTTAGCTTAGCGGGTTTCATTCTCTTTTCAATTTTGTTTATTTATTCATTCTAACTCTTACATGCAATAATAAAGAGCCCAATGAGAATGAAACTTTTGAATTTTATTGAATGCTTTCGACCATGCCTGCAAAGGCTACCAACGTATCTCTTTACAATAGATTTTTTGAAAAGATAGAGTACATGTTAATTTTTGAAGAATTAGGTCCACATAGTTCTTATTAAGGTAATATGATGCCTTAATGCAAGCTCATGCTACAAGAACATTGTATGAAGTATTTCTTGAGATGATCGAGGTTGGTCGAATGACTGAACTCATTTCCATTGACGTCGATTCAGGATGATGCCTCTACCTAACATGATTTTCTTGATGATGTACGGTCCACTCCAAGGAAGTCTGAATTTCCATCGATGGTCTTGTACGACTTGTCATATCTCTTTTAGGACTAGGCCTCCATCTTGAAGATTGTAACTTCGCACCCTTTTATTGAAGTGTTTAGCAAGTCTTATCAGATAATTTTGAGTGTGATGCAGTGCTTCCAACCTCTTCTCGTCATTCACGTTGAGTTAGTCATAGTAAGCCTATTGCCAGTCGAGATCATAAATCTGGGCTTCTTGAAGAACTATGGTTGTCTGGATCTCTAACTCTATAGGGAGGACTTCTTCCATTCCATAGACTAGTGAGTAAGGCATAGCTCTATACCTAAGAAGGGTGTTTGGCATATAGAGATCCCAGCCTGTGTGGTTTTTAACCATTTTCTGGAGCATGGTCTTCAATGCTTTATTGGTAACCTCAACTGCACCATTGGTCTGAGATCTGTATGGGGAAAACTTATGATGTTCTATCTTTTCTTTCTTTAGGAAAGTGACTACCTCTTTCTTGAAGTGGGAGCCATTGTCTGAAATGATCTCGTATAGGACACCATACCTTGCAATGATGTTTGTTTTGATGAATTAGGCCACCTTCATTGAATCTAGGACTTGGTAAGGTGTAACTTCTACCCATTTAATGAAATAGCCAATGGCCACTAAGATGTATTCATAACTAGCGGATGACTTTGGCGAAATCTTTCAGATGACGTCAATGCCCCTACACTAAAAGGCCAAGGAGTTAAAATTGGATTGAGTGGAGAAGAGGAGAGCTTTTTAAGCTTGGCATATTCTTGAAATTTGGGACACCTCCAGGTAAATCATGCATAATCTCCACTTATGGTTATCCAAAAGTTGCCTTGATTCATAATTTTGCGAGATAATGCCCAACCATTGATGTGGGTTCCATCTGTCCCACCATGGATATCTTCTATGATCTTATTTAATTATTCATTAGAATCATAACTTAGAAAGATGCCATTCAAGGTCTTTTGTATAGAACATCACCCCTTGGAATATACCTACTAGCTAGTTGCCTTATAGTTCGCCTTTTTTATTTGGAAGCACATTTGGGGTATTCGTCTTTAGTGAGATTGATGCAAATGTCTCAGTACCAAGGTTTCTCTTCACCTTCTTGGATATTCATGTAGTAAGCTTGAAAATTTTGTTAACGTTTGATGCTTATCGAAATAGGGGGGATAATGAACTCATCATGTATTTCTATCATGGATACAAGGGTTGCCAGTGCGTCGGAAAGCCTGTTCAGAGTTCTTGGCAGATAATGAAAGGATAGAGTATCAAAGCTATTGGCAAACTTTTCAAGGCCCTTATGGTAAGGAAACCATTGCTCCTTCTTTTATTTTCCATTTGCCCAAGGCTTGGGAGACAATGAGAATAGAGTCAATATAGACTTCTAAGTTTCTAATGCTGATCAATAGGGCTGATTCCAATCTAGATACACAATCTTCATACTCAACCTTGTTGTTCATTAACTTGAACTCAAATTCAATGGCTAGAGGTAAGCTCTCACATGTGGGTATAAGGAATACCATTCCAATGCCATATCCTTTATGATTGGGAGCTATATCAAAGTACAATTTCCATACTTCATTTTGGAGGAATAGGATTTCTTCATCGGGAAACTCAAGTTCTTCCCAATGATCATTTGTTGGGGGTGCAGCCGATTGGAAAGCGATGACACTACCCTTAATGGATTTTCTCTGAATGTATTTAAAGTCATAGGTTTCCAGGACTGCCATCCATCTAGCCATCTTGATGTCTAGGATAAGCTTCTCAATGGGATACTTGAGTAGACTCTGGTTAGTGAGGACATGTGTGTTGGACTCCCCCAGATGGTGTCTCAACTTGTAACATACCTATACCAGAGCTAGGTAGAGTTTCTCAATGTTTCTTCATGGGACAATATTCTCTTACTCTAGTATTAAATGACATTGTCTTTGTGTGATTCTAGAGCATTTTGTGCCAACAAGGCACCTATGGCTTTATTGTAGAACTGGTGGGTTCAGAAGGTATTGCTCATTCCACTATTTTGAGGATTTTTTCTTAAGTAGGCTGAATATCGGTCCATAAGTTTCTACTAGTTGATGGATGAACCAACTAATGTATTGGAGACAACCCAGAAAGCCTCTTATCTCCCTTTTTGTATTAGAAGGTGGCATATCGAGAATGGCTTTGGATTTGACAGGATCGACTTCAATCCCTTTCTTGCTAACTATGTAACTAAGGAACACTCCATATGAGGCTCCAAATATGCACTTATTGGAATTGAGTTTGAGATTATACTGTCAAAGTGTAAGGAAGAACTTCTCAAGTGCTTATAGATGTTGTTCGGTAGTAGCACCTATAATGACCATGTCATCGACATAGACCTCCACTTCTTTGTGTATCATATCATGAAAGATTATGGTAACCATTCTCTGGTAGTTGGCTCCGAAATTTTTGAGTCCAAATGGAATTACTCTATACTAGTAAGTGCCCTATTCTATGATGAATGCAGTCTTCTCCTTGTCTAGAGGATGAACCAAATTTTGATTATACCCAATGGCCATATCAGTTAAGGAAACCAATTCTGATTTGGCTAATGCATCGACCAGAAGGTCTATGTGGGGTAATGGAAAATCTTAGGTCATGCCTTGTTCATATCCCAATAGTCCACACACAAGCTTTGGCCAACCAAGATTGATAGTTGATTGGTTTGATGAACTGATGAAAGAGTTATTTGGACACTTCCTCCTTGATTTGGAGAGACCATGCTGGTTTCATGTGCCTGGGCTTCTATTTGATAGGTTTGTAATATGGATAAGTTGGAATTTTGTGGATGGTAAGGCTTAGAACAAGTCTAGTCATATTACTGGGCTTCCAAGCGAAGAAGGCTTTGAATCTCTTGATGGATGACTCAGTGTCCTATTTGTTTGAGCATGTAAATGCAATGTGTGTTTTAATACATGTCATGAGTGTCAGTGTTTATGGGCTCTTTAACTACATCTTTTATTTCATTTATTATTTTATTATTTTTTTCTATTTGACTGAGATTAGATTCATCAATTAGAACATCAAAAGAAAATAAAGAGACAGGGTCATAACAAGAAAATTTAGTTGTTTTATTGATTGAAATCGGGGGTAGGTCCATGATTACATCATGTTTATAATTAAACCTAGATGGACCAGTTACATTAGATTCAGAAGACTAGGTATCACTTTCAGATTCAGACTCGGTCCCATTCTCATATTCAGACTAGGTCCCATTCTCAGATTCAGATTCTGCCACCTTTGTTTCATAAATCCAATTGTTAAGCTTTCCTAGTGCAAGCTTGATCAAAGTCAAGAGGTTAGTTTTCTCCTTTTTATCAGTTAGGATAGCTATTTTGCTAAAGCGGCTAGCTTCCATATTCTCCTTATAGTCATTAGCCAAAGAGTAAATCAGGGAACAGTCTTTAGCCCGGAGCCTCAAGTCAGAAAAAGAGCTCAAAACCAAAAATTCTTATACTTATCACAAGGAAAATCCATGGCTCAGGAAAAGCATAGCAAGGAACTGTCTCTCCCTCTTTTATAAAGAACTCGTCCAGTGTCTTAAAATATGGTTTCATGAGGATGTTAGCTTCTCCCCCTCTTTTGGTTATTACAGACCTTTCTCTAGCTTTGGCATTTTCTTCTTCGATCTCATCATCTATTGGGTGATAACCCAGGCTAAAAGGAGGAGTAGAGATTTTGAAATCATTGAAAGATCCAATTCCTTATTGATTTTTCCCAAGGCATAAACCAGGGAAGTAGGCCATGAGTTTCATAATATTCCCAATCATGAGGTTGTGGGATGGATCGAAGTTCAAGGTAATTGCCTCTTTTAGGCTTTCAGTAATGTGAAAGAACTGGATAAATAAAAAGCTAGATAAAGGATATATTAGCAACTCAGGTTGAATCTTTAGGATGGGAACTGTGTCTAGGACCTCATATTTTCCAAATAAATCAGCTTTGATAATAACTATTCCACCTCTGAATGGGAACCTGACTCTCTGATGTAAAGTTAAAGGCACTTCATTGGCTTGATGTATCTAAGGTCTTCCCAAGAGCAGATTAAAGTATGAAGGCACATCAATTTCTTAGAAAAGTACTTAGAAATTAGTGGGGCCCATGGTGATAATCAGAGTTGCTACCCCTAAAACTTCTATTTTTGAATTGTCATAGGCTCAAACAATTAATTAGAAGGTGTGAAATCTGTAGCATTCAGACCCAAGAAGCTTCCCACTTTGAGTGGGTAGACATTAAGTATAGATCCATTGTCAACTAGAGTCATGGGAATAGTCTTTTATCTATTGATAATTGTGATGTGCATGGCATCATTATGAGGTTCGCCAAGTGGGATTTCACTATTTGTGAAAGAGATTGATGCCCCTTTAGTAGAACTTATAATGGAGGCCACTAGAGCCTCTAGAGAAATGTCATTGAGAGTCTGACATTGGCTCAGTGCCTTACAAAAAGCTTAGCAATGAAGATAAGATGACATAAGCAGACTTCAAATGGAAATGTTTGCTTGGGTATTTTTCAATTGCTTAAGTAAGGGGTCTTCTTCAAGGTCAGGAGTTCTCTTATATTGAGTCACTAGTTGGCTTGTGGACTATAAAGGAATAGTAGGTGCTTGTGTTATTCTCCCACT
Organism: Codiaeum variegatum; assembly: GCA_948294925.1. Lineage (NCBI taxonomy): Eukaryota > Viridiplantae > Streptophyta > Magnoliopsida > Malpighiales > Euphorbiaceae > Codiaeum > Codiaeum variegatum. The sequence goes on along the minus strand of CAOJBK010324995.1, from coordinate 4,965 downwards.
TCTTATAATAGTATAAATTTCATCTCCCAAATGTCATAGGTCAATGATGACACAACAATAGTCATTATGAATTGACCTCCTTAAGGAAGGTTGGCCAACCGAAAGTGAGCAATTTGGGGAGAAGGACTTCTCCAAGGAAGATTGATCCTTTCTAGTGTAGTGATAATATCTTAAAGGCACAACATCAAATATGAGATTAGTGGAACCCCCTTCGTCAAATTCCACAAGGATTGCATTCATATTATATTCTGAAAGGGGATTAGTGCTAATGTTTGGAGTAAACAAGAGGAGCTCTTTAACATCAATCAGATCTTGAATTTTATGCCATAGGGCCTTATAATTGTGTGTCTTATGGCCAATCCTTTGTTTATGATCACATCTCTGACATGTTGAAGTTCTTAGGAAGAGGATTGGGATAGCTTTTGGCTTCAAAGGCTTGAAGACTTCTTTCTTCAGACATTCTTTGAGAAGGAAACTCAGAGTTAAGCACCCCAAGTTGGTGAACTCTCTTCTTTTGATTTGGATGGGCTTATGGACTGAGATTTCATTGACCCTACCATCCTATTGAGTAACATTGGTCATTCTAAAATTGGAGGATAAGGTCTAGGTGTCATTCTTGATGAAGCCAGAATCAACCCCATCTTTAAGGCATAGGTCAACATTAACCAAAGACTGGAAATCAGGAAGATACTATGTCATCAGCCTATCTCAATACACAGGTAATAGGTTTTTGATAATGATATCAATTTTCTCAAAATCGATTGGTATGTTTACCATTTGGGAGGCCTTATTCCTCCGCCTAGTTATAAAAGCAGAGAAGGTCTCTTTTGGGAGTTGTTTAGTTATTTCAAGATCCTTTGTTTTAATATCAATTTTTTCATTATAAGAATATTATTTTACAAACTCATTACAAATGGATTCCCAAGTCTATTTCTTAGAAACATCCAGTGGTATAAATCAATTTAGAGTTGCACCAGTAAGTGACTGTTGAAATAGTTGAGTAAGGAGCTTGCCTTCAATGCCTAAAGGGCATAATGTGCCATCATATATCCTCAAGTGAGTGTTGGGATAAGAAAATATGGGGTATCATAGATCCTCATTATGGAATCAGCAACAATGGTAGCATTGAGGGTGTTGTTATCTTCAATGTTCGACATGTTAACCTTTGGATAAAGAAAAGGGGGGGTATAAGCTTTTGAAAAATAAAGGCCAGTAGCAAGCAGGTAGGTATGAAAAAGGGTAAGCTTTGGAGAACTTGGTCTGGAATAGTTCATTTAGTCCAATTTCTTTTTTGATGTAGTGAAGTATGCAAACATATATGCATGAATGAAAAAGGCTTTATGATGATAGTTATCATTAGAGCTTTAGGGTAAATAGGACCTAAGGTCAACGCTAATCATTACATAAGAGCTAGTAGTTAAAAGGTTCTCCAGTGACTAGAGGTGAGATATACCTATCCACATGTGAACCAAGGAGGTTCACGTGGGTCCAACGACTATGTGCAACCTTATTACCCCAACCGAAAGGATTGGAGGGTACACCTTGGAGTTGGATGATTTCACTATCAAAAAGGCAGTCCCAAGGAGGACAAGCTCACTTGATGCTATTTTCTATCTAGGCTTTCCTAAAATAAGGGAGTAAGTGAAGTGATGCATTAAACCTAATTCCATACAGTTTTAAGCCAGAATTGTTTTTTTCTAAAAAAATAATCCACTTAGTTTGTAAATTTCTAAATGTCCCTAATAGAGGCATCAACTGTAAGGCCTCATCTAAACCTGCAGGATATTCCTGTGCATCTTCAAGTTTATGGCTCGAGGAAACCGACCACGTGGGGTTAGATTGCGCATGGCGTCACGATTATGGGCAGGTCCTACATTTGTAAACTCCACACGTGTTCATTGGTGTGCACATGTGATGTGTTGGAGTCGCCACTTAATCTTTAAGAAAAGTTATTTTCCTTAGGTGATTAAGAAACCAATTTAACTCCATTTAGAAAAATATGCAATTTTACCCAATTATTTTTGAAAAGGTTGGCCTTTAAACCATAATCAGGCTCGGGGATTTGTTTTTTAGTAAAAACATTTAGAAAATGAATTTTTCCAGTTTTAAACAGTTTTGGCTTCAGAAAAACATGCATCGTATCGGTTAAAATTAACTTCATGTATGCATGGAATACTTCATTATGGATAAATAATTAAAGCATGGCTAATATGATGCATGAATAGATAATCATATGCATGGAAAAAATAAAGCAGAAAATGATAAATAATAAAGAAATTAAACATAGGAGCTTCATCTAACCCATTGCGAGTTGTAGGGAATGTATACATCCCTAACTATGAACTGAAAGTGAAATAAACAAAATAAACTATTACATCAAAAAAATAACAAATCAGGTGATCCTTTCTCCAGTCCAAAAGGATTTGGGAAAGGTACACATTCCCCAAAATTAATAAAGATCCAAACACAATAATAATAGTATAAATAATAGTAACAAGCATAAAATATGGAATAAATAACAGTAATAGGAATAATAAACTAAATAAAAAGAGAAAATAAAGAAAAATACATTTTTAGAGTTGAAGCCTTATGAACGGGCTTATCGATGTATCCCATTGAAAAAGAATCAAACCCTATGCCATACTCCCTTTTCGCGAAGGATGGGGATGTTATGATAAACAAGGAGTAGTGGTTTAGTTGGTTTAGAAGCTAATTCATTTCAATATAAAAAGAATTCACCAATAGACTTTTAATCAATTTAGTTTTGATTAAAATTGATTTTAGATCAATGTGAATTGCCTAGTCAATTTTTAAGGCTTTAGTTTGATTTATTTCAAAAAAAAATGAAATTTGACTAATGAAAATTGTCTACTCAATTTTATGGCTTAATTCAAAACCAAAATAATAAGAAATAATGTCTGGCATTTACCTATGGCTTGCGAGGCTTCATGACTAGTTTGTCTAAAGGCTTGTGCATTTTTAGGTGTTTTAGGTAGTGTCTATAAAGGTTTGGGACCAGTAGAAAGTGTAAATATTGGTCTAAAAGTCGAAAAAAAGAAGTCCTGGAAACTAATCCGGAGGGTCGAATTTATAAAAAACTATGTCAAAAAGGTGGGAGATTTAGAACTCATGCGTTTCAACCAAGACACATGTGTTTGGGACCAAACGTATGCGTTTAGCCCTAAACTCATGTGCTTAGGCCCAAATGCATGGGCCTGGGTTTTTTGGTCTGGTTCGGTCTTATTTGATTTGATTTTTTGGGTCTGTTTGAGGTCTGATTTAAGTGGGGATTGAACCTATATACTCATATTGGCTGGCCGGATCTGGTGGTGTAAAAATATGGGTTAACAACAAGTCTTATTCGCTAAACCATGTTCAAATTATTATAACAATAATTCATTATATAGTTGAGATTCTAGCTCCAACATCCTTTTAAAAGGGTTCCTACTTATATCACAAAAAGGTAGTACAACTTCCTGTTAAGCTTATAATCTGACATGGCCAAAGCCTCACATGGCACAACTTCAATATCTGAAAAGCCTAGAAGCTGATATGGTATAATCACCAAGGTTGGCATGACAACTGCAACATTTGGCATCCCAACATGGTCTTATTTAGTACATCACAAGCCTAGAAACTAAGTCACAAGCAAGAAACTGTATGGCACTTATGAATTTATTATCACCAGAATCACCTTCTGTCTCAAGCTAATTTAGATAAGGAAATAACTGTGAACCCTCATTTTTACAACATTAGATCTGGCTCGTCAATACGAGCCCATTTGCTCAAATCAAGCAAAAATCGAACTTAACTTGGATGCAAATTTATGAGAATGTCGAAACTAGGTCAAACAAAACCAAATCAATTATGAGTTAAAGGCTCTACTCATGAGCAGAGCACTCTGTGCATGCATAAATCCTTCTACTGATGTGCAAAAGGTCTTGCTTATGAGCAAAGTCCTCTTATCATTTGCAAACTTCTCTTCTCTTGCGCATACACCTTTACTTATGCGTGATTTTTTTGAATTTTCAAATTATTTTCTCTATAAATATACTCTACCGGGCACACTTTCACACAAGCTTCTGGGACGTCAAAACTATTGTAATTTTTACACTCAAAATACATTCTTTAAAAAAAACTCTAAATTAATTAGAACTAGTTTCTAATTTGATTCCACTTTTTTTCAAAGCACACTCATTTTCATTTTTTTGTCTTTTTATTATATTTTATTCATTGTAGATATCCTCTTCTACCTTTTCAAGTCATTTGAAGCGCTCGTTCCTCGTCGAAGAAAGTAAAGGTGTAAACTCCTTTTCTTTTTCTTCTGAATTGTCATTTTAAGATTCATGAATCGTACTAGAAATTCATAGTCAAAATCACTTTTTCAAAATCAAAATCCTAAATGAAGTAACAATCAGTATGGTTAATTATTTTTCCATGTCTAAAAACTTATCATCTTCTGAACCAACTTTAGAATCCTCTCATCGGATATATGTCCAAGTCTAAGATGTCAAATTAATTTTGAATTAGAGTTAGGCATAATCATGGCATTAATATGAGTTATGCTTGGATAAATTTTGTTATTTCCATTATCTAGATAATAAAGACCATTCAATATATATCCCTTGCAAACAATTCTATTTTCAAAATAGATTTCACAAACAGGTTTCTTAAACAATAGTTCATAACCATAATTAGTTAAACAAGTTATAGGAATGTTCATGAGTATTATGGATATATAAAATCTCTTTCAATAACAAAATATGATCTACTAGATCAATAGAAGTAGTCCCAATGGCCTTAGCTACAACACTTGCACCATTGCCTATCTTTAAAACCACATCACCTTTATCCAAGCTCGTTTTACTTGTCATTACCTGCATAGAAGTACACATATGAGAACTTGCACTACTATTAAGTATCCAAGTAACTGATGAACTATATGGAACATTAGAACTAGAATCA
>CAOJBK010324569.1:0-10061 GCA_948294925.1 Codiaeum variegatum | reverse complement strand
ATGCATTTTAAATTAAAAGCTTGTACCAAATATCCATATACTTAACTTATTAAACCAATGAAATTATATTGATATTAGAAAAAATTAATATAAAAAATCTTAGTAACAACAATCCAACATTTAACATCTATATGTGCAATTGTGTGTTTTAAACATCTTCAATATACAACAAGTTAAAATTTATAACAATAGATAGAAATCCAAATACTCAGAATATGTATTTTCAATAATCTCAAACTACTAAAGACTCACAAAAAATTAAAATAATTTTCCAGTATAAAATACAAAAAAATTAAGGAATAAGCAATATACTTATGAGGTTCAGTTGGATTTATTTCTCCTCTAAGCACCTCATCTAGAATTGATCTAAAAAGCTCATCATCCTCTTCCAATCCAGTTGTTGAATTTGGTTGAAGACTCCCTAAAATAGCATTAATCTCTTCATGTAGGGTTACTTGACTACCAGATCTAGCTTCCTTAACCACCCCTCTTGTTTCCCTTTCAACTTGTTCACTCTCAATAGTGAAATCAAATAACTCCTCAATTTGTTCTTCTACTATTTCACCATGAGCTAATTCCCACTCTTTTGCATAATCATACCCATAAAAATTGTGTTTAAGATAAACCTCAACTCTTTTCTCACTTTTTAGCACCTCAAGTAGTAACTTTTTACTCTCCTCACACAAAAGAACCAACCCATGTGCTGATGACAAATTAGATTTCCTAAAATGCACATTTTTTATAGGTTATTTACAATATCATCCCTGAGTGTTGACTCTAAATCTCTAAGGACAAAATTATCATGATCAATTGCAATTTCAAGATGACTTTTTTTTTTCCAGTGCATACATGGTTCCATCCCTATCCAACAAGAAAATCCCACCACACCACAGCTCAACTCTATACCACTCACTTCCCTTTTCACATACACATTGTAACAAACAAACAAAAAAAATAAGAAAATGCAAATTTCAGAGCAAGAATAAATAAATAATTTAGTATTTAAATGCTAAAGAAATTACAAACACAAAACATAACCATGAAATTACAAACACAAAAACATAACCATGAAATTACAAAAATCAAAACATAACAAAAAATAACTAATTTTTATTTGTAAATTCTGAAAAATAATATAGGTTTGTGAATTCTACAAGCTTTTAGAATTATATTTATGGAGAACCTTTCAAAATATGATTCAATTTAGTAGAAAATTATGTAGAGTTACTTAGTTGATTAGAAAAGCTTTTATTGGCTTTCAAAATATGAATAACTAACCTTGAATCAATCTAAACTTGAATCGATTTTTCTTTTCATCTACAATAAACTAATTTCTTCCTTCTTTTCTTGCTGATTTTTGTTTAGAGATATACGATGAAGATGAACAAAATTAACAGTTAGTGCAAAATAAAATGAAACCCCTTTTTACAAGCTAGTTGGCATTTAAAATTCTAATTGCTAACTAATGTTATTTTAATTATTTATTTAAATAATTAATTATAATGCTAAATAATAATTAGAGAGTTAATTAAGTCAATTAACGTTAAAAATAATCTGATGTGGCATCTCAAACAGCTGATTAAGCTTTTCGGCCACCGTACATCGGGCGGAAGCACGAAATCGGTACCTTTTTAAATAGTTTAACACTAAACTAAAACAAAAAAATTGAGATACTTAATTAACAAAATTTGAAAAGTTGGTACATTAAATTTATAATTTTACCTTTTTATTCATTTAAGAGAAATTGTTATTTATTTCCAAAATTTTGAGTTATTTAATAGAATTAACGTTCAATTTACCTCATAAACTTTTTGCAAATGGACAATCGAAGATAAAATCAACTTTCTGACCTAATTAACCTTCTAATTTGCAATTGTAGCCATTTAACTCCAATTTTGACTTTGAGTTGCTTTGTGTGATATATGTGCCACTAATTATAATTAATTAACATAAAAATAATTAATTAATTAGTGTGCAAAATGAGAATAGAGGCACCCTTTCTCCTATTTCTCGTCTTACTCTTTCAAGCCAGAGAAATAGACTCTTTACCTAACCTTATCTCCTTTTCTTCAGGTCACCACCATCACCAGTAGTTTCATAACCATGGGTAATAGGGGAATTGGAGCCAATTGGTGCCATTGAAGGACCATCACCTGGGCAACCTATTCCAGTAAAAAAGGTATGAACAAAGTGAGGTGGAGCATCTGAAAATTGAAGACAAAGAGAGAGAGAGGGAGAGATGATCAAAATACGAAGAGAGAAAAGTAGATCTTGTTCATACCACCTTTGGAGATCAACTTTTCAGGATGCGAGTGCAACGAAAATGAAGCGAAACTGACAATGACGTGAGTAATCGCTTCTTCCTCCAGTGAGTCATGGGTTTGAGGGATTTCTATTTTGAAGTTAGGGAATCCTGAAAAAAATGGAGAAGAAAGAGGAGGATACCATTGATATGCTGGGTTTTTGTTTTGGGTTAGGGATTTTCAAGAAAAATGGCAAAAATTGAAGAAGAAAGAGGGAATAATAATCGATTCATGATTTTCTCTTGTGTCAAGATTTTGTTTTTCTAGACTTCTATGGCTATATTGGTTTGTGTTTCATGATTTTGATTTCTTGATTTTCAGATTGAGTTCTTGGTTTGAGATTAATAATTTTGTGTTGTATTATATTATTTTTATTATTGTTTTAAATTATGTGTTTTGGAATATAACTCTCATTATTACTTCTATATGTTTTTTCATTCTTGTTTCCAATTAGTTTCAAGATTGTTAGTTTGAATGAATTAATTTAAATTTGGGGTTGAATGAAAAACATGGGGGTTTGAGATAAACAATTGGAAGATGAACATAGAAGAAATTATGATCAAACTCAACTCAACTCAACAAAACCTTAATTACAAGTTAATTAGCGTCGGTTATATGGATTCGCTTAATCCTTTTGGAGTGATCGTGAACCATATCATCAAAAATGTTTAAGAATTCAAAATCATGTTGAATGACTCTACTCCATGCTATGATAATTTTATTACTCATAAATTTAATTCTTTAAAAATAATGAGTTAATTAAGATTTTCAAACTTTCACTTGCCTTTTTCCTATGGGTGTAATACATGTACTAAAAATGGAGTTATTTGATCCAAATTATAAATTGAGGTCCTTAAATAATCTAAAAATTAATTTTCCTCGATTGTACATTTGTGAAAAATTTAGAAGACAAATTGAATTTTAATCCTAATTAATACTGAGGTCATTGTATTTAGTCAAACTTATTATTTAATCTTTTTATTTTAATTTTGTCAAACAGTGTAGCCTTCAATCTCTAATTTAGTGTCTTTCCATTAATTTTTGTGAAATGACTAAAAGAGTTTAGTGGATGTTTGAGTGAAATAATTGATTGAAATTATAAACCTAAAAAATTGTATTAGTTCAATTAGTTTTTTTAGTCTCAAATTCTAAAATTATTTTAATAAAATAACTAATTATAGGAACAATTCCTTAATGGTACGTTTGGACCCTATGAATTTGTGGGATTTGGATTTTATACAAATCTAGTTTTTTTCTTTCCCATAAAAAGTGAATGAATTTGATTTGGATGGAATCCTTCCTCAAATCAATTACACTAGAAACTAGGAATTTCAAATAATTATTTTTAACATATTATTTTAAATACCCAACTTCATCACCAAATCTACATAAACAAATTAATTTCGTATTAATTTACCTAAACTACAAAATAAACAACATATTTAATATAAGCTCATGAGAGTTTAAGAATACTTTCTCATACTTATCAAATAATGGATTTATAATCTTATAGATTTCATATCCTAGATTTGAATGTAGAATTTGAAATCCAAATTTTATATCCAAACGTAAGCTAAGTGTATGTCTTCAATTAGTTATTTTACGACTATATGTATAACCCATTTAACAAAAAAAAAACTAATGAGAACACATAAAAATAGAGATTGAGAGACTAAAATATTTGACAAAATCAAAATAGAAGGACTAAATATTGAGTTTGGCCAAATAAAGAGATTCCAGTGTTAGTTAGATCCAAACCAAAGGACTAAATAATAATCTTACCCTTTTATTTATTTGAGTCAAACATTTGGCTCAATAACTCATTGAATAATAATTATAATAAATTTAAAAATTCATAAAACAATAAAATGAACAGAGGTTCATTTGTAAATTTAAAAAGAATAATAGATTTAATTAAGTTGACAATATAATTAATCTATATTAAAGTTAAAATTGTTGTGCTTAGACATCAAGAAAGGATAATAGTATGATAGTATCAATTAATTAGCCAATTTGTACAAAGATCACGATAGGCTAAAGAGATTTTGCATTACAAATAAGCTTACTTCAAAGACTGTAGGATCAGGTGTGAAAAATAATATAAAACTATCAATTGTGACAAAGGAAGAAAATCCACTATAAAGATGATGAGTTATCTAATAAGGATAAGTGCAACATTAAGATATAGTAGAAAGAGAAAGGTGATGAAAGTCATTAAAGAGCACAATCATAATATCAATCCATAAATGAGTTTATTCATTGTTAGATATAAAGATAAGGAGGAAAATATTATCAAGTGAAATTGCAGATATAGCAAGATCATCCAAAAGATTAAAGCTTAATGTATTTTGTCTTTATCTTAAAGGAAGAGTTATATATACTCAGATCCATAATATGGGTGAGTTTTAACACCATTTACCTTATTAATTGATATCATTTACTATTACTATTGAGATTAACCATCATGAGAAATCCATTCTGCCAGGGTGTGCTTTGATGTTAAAAAAAAAGGACATTTGTTCCTTTAAATAGCTCTTTAGTATTTGGTTAGAGCCTGTGGAGAATGTATTGATCAATGCAAAAACATCAAAGTTGTCATCAAATAAGAGAAGCCTGAAGTGCATTGTGATCATGAGTTGCTCGCTATGTCTTACACATCATGGTCTTGTAAGAGCCCAAGAAAAAGATTCTACCATTACAAGTATTGGCGGGTAAGTTTGTTTTAAGATTTTATTTTTAGGGTTTTGAATAAATTTTGCAATGTTTCTTCAAAAATCTTTTTTTTTTTTTGGTTTTGAATTAATTTTGTAGTGTTGCTTCAATGATCTTATTTTTGGGGTTTTACATGTGTTCATTAGGAGGATGATTGCAAGTTTTCAAATGATATGGCTGACAAGATATTTTAAGGAATTAATTTATACATATGTCCAAGAGAAGAACAACCTGAATAATATTTAAGGGTCATTAGCCAAAGAGAGGACTAACATTTTAGAAAATTACCATTTTAGGATGTCATGAATAGATAGAAAGCAAAAAGAGGAATTTTGGCACAAGATCACAGATGCTTGGTGAGGAAGAAGCAATTTTAGCTTAGTTCATACCCTGAGCCACAAGCGTGAGTCTGCCCGAAGAGTAAGGGCTCAAATGCTTCTACCAAACAAATTGAGAAGCTCAGAATGCCCTTTATTAGTCTTCTCATGTCGAACATCGCGGGCGTGGGCTTGGGCATGAGAGCAAGATATGTAGAAATATAAAAGCAGAATTTGTAGAAATAAGGTCGACTCCAGTATTTTAGAGATCCTAGATAATAAATAAAAAAAAATTATTATTTTTTATATAAATTTTTTTATTGAATATAAGTTTTAATAAAATTAATAATATAAATAAAATAATTAATTTAATACTAACCTAACAAGTTATAATTAATTAATATCAAATTATATTTACTTTGATGATAAAATTTAATAATATTCATAATAATAAATAGAAAAAATAATATTGAAAAATGTATAACAGAAATCTAAGTGTTTCAATATTATGTGAAAAAATAAATTTTATTTTTTTACCATATTCCTTTTCTTAAATATACACACCACTTATCAAATAAAACTAAATTAATATATTAAAATCAATATATTAACCATATTAACCTAAAAAAAATAAATTCTTTCTATCAATTTCAGTTTTAATATAAAATTTAAAAACGTTGTATCAATCATATTTTTATTTTTTTTTCAATTATTCAATTTATCTAATTAATTTTTTAAAAAAAATAATTAAAAAAATATTATTTTATTGATTAAAAAATACCATAAAATATATAAAAAGTTAGGTAAATAAATATAATTTTATTCGAGATAAAATTACTTTTATTATTTATAAAATTTTTAAAAATATGAGACCACTTTTATTAAGGAGGCCTTAGACGACTGCCTAGGTCGCATACTCTATGGAGTTTCCCTTGTGTAGAAATTAGAGGAGAACTTCTTGGGACTTTTTGGAGATTATTCAAGATTGGGTTTTTCTAGCCATTCAAGGACAAACCCTAGAGAGAATCTAAGAGGTTTTCAGCTAGAATCAAAATTGAAGACCTAAGATTTGAATATTGAAGACAATAGATTGAAGATTGAAGCAGAATCTGAAGCTCTCCATATAGATTGTTTGAATATTCCTTCTTTCCTTTTTCTTTCGTTATTTTTATCTTTCATTATAACCTAATTTTGTATTACCTAGATATTAAATGAACCTTAAAACCTTTTATATAGATGAATTTGATATTTTTTCAATTAAATCTTATCTTTTTGGATTGTTTTATCTCTTGGATGCTTATTGTTTGCTTCTAATATTCAATAGCATGCTTGGCTATTAGTTGCTTGTGTTTATGTTATTGACTTGAGAAAACTTATCATAAATAGAACTCTCAAAGAGATTGAGAGTTGAATAGATCACTATAGATAGGTTTAGGAAACTCTTTGGCTTTGTATTGTTGTTCCTTGGGTTTAATGCAATTCTTAAGTTATCGATGGATATGAGAAGAGATTCTGCTCATCTTGGTTTAGGGATTAGGTGATAAATATCACTCGAGAGAGGGATTAAACCAATCTAGATGAGTGCTAAGGTAATCTTAGGATTTGATTTGATTGAAGGCTTGTCATGAGATGCATTAGGGTTTAAGGGGAATCAACATATCTAAGTAGTTTATGTCAATAATATTTTTGCATCTTTGTTCTTGCTCTCTTTAGATAGTTATAATTAGTTTAGTTCTTTTAAATTTTGTTTAGTTTTAATTGTTATTCACCATTTTTTTTCTAGCTAAATATTAGTCAAAATTTGCTTTAGTACTTGCCTAAGTCTCTAGTGGAACGATACTCCACTGTAACTATATTGCTTATGTTGACCCGTTACACTTGGTGGTGTAAACAATTGGTATACCTTAGGTATAGTTCCTAAATTATGAACATCTATTATTCTTGTAATAAACTTTGTATAATCTTTTGATGTACTTGACCAAAATTTTAAAATTCTAATCCTTATAACCCTTCCAGTATTTATCGAATAGTATTCATAGCTAATATTTCAATTTTTTTTTATATTCTTACATAAATTTCAGTCTGTAGTCTCTAATAATCATTTAAATCGACAATCCATTGTTCTTAATTATTTATGTAAATAACAATAGATTGAATCCTTAGAACTCTTATTGTCATGTTTAGTACATAATCTTATCCTTATTTTTGGTATTTTCCAACTCGGTCCTTTCCTTTCGAGTCATTTCTATATTACTCATACTTCAGGTTTTTAAATATTTATTTGCTTTAATTATCCAAATCAATCTATAGTCTCTAGTTACTTACTTTTCAAGAAATCTTATAATTATTTTCTTATTCATTATATTTCGATCTATTCCTGCTCAATATAGGCTTTGAATGACTCCGTTACTAAAGAATATGCAAAAACAAAGTTTTAGATAGATTTTTGATGCGCTCAAATCTTCCTTTAGAAGCAATCGTAGAGCATACTTTCCATGCTACATAATGATGAAGATGATTAACAATAAAGGTAAATATGATTAATAGGTTTCATATGATATGTTTGTGAGATGATTATACTTGAGGCAACCATAAAAGTATACACATTGTTTAACCATGACTAGTGACTAATTAATGACTAATTATATATGCATTAATAAATAATTAAATATGAAAATGAATAAAATGATAATTAAATAAAATGCAAGAGTTTAAAGTAAAATGCAAAGATAATTACCTTTAGGGGATCAATTATCCAAGATTAATTTAAGTTAACTAAAATGATTAGTTAATCAAGTTAACTTTTTTTTTTACCTTAACCTTAATTAATAAAAGGATTATTCTTAGGAGAGTACGAAGAAAGGGAGGAAGTAAAAAAATTCTCTAGGAATCTCAATTAGAGAATGGAACAAGGAAAAAAATGAAGAGATGAGGATGTACTTATAGGTAGAGGAGGGGTGGTTAATGAATTAAAAAATCTAAGTTTTCTTTACATTTTAGTTTTGGATAAGATAAAAGGGTCTTTTCTTGAACTTTTAGTGTCAAGTAGCTAGAAAGTGAGTAAGGATTCGAGGTGCCAATAAAGGGGACATGTGCTACCACCCTATTGGTAGGCGGCAATAAAAGGCCTCCTGATGGGAGTACCTTGGAGCCCGCGAGTCCTTGACAATACTCTATACTTCTTTATCCTCCGAAGTACATGTAGACTTTCAATGATGTGTTCGAGATCTTTTCAAACTCAAATTTTGATCTTTTTAAGTACCTTAAGAATTGTTATCATTGACACTAATTTTGTTACATTTGGACATTGTTTCAAATATGGGGTTTTAAGAATCGATCAATTGATTCGAGCTAAATAAAATTAGTTTTGACGTATTATGATTCATAATATAAGTATTTAATTTTAAAATTCCAAAATATGGTCCATGAAGTTTTAAAATGACATTTTTGAGATAGTCTTCTCAAGTAGGTATCGCCTGTTCAATATACTAACTCCATTTGTGGTCCAAATGGGCTTAGATTGACCCGCAATCAATCCATAAAATTATATTATTACTTAAAATGATATTTGACACATAAAAATATCTATTTGCTACTGAAGGTTAGTCAGTAGTTAAGACAATGGTCTTAGATCAACCAACTAATTTTTGCCCAAGATAATCTACAATGACCCAAAATGATCTCATGTGGAATTTTTGGAGTTCTAAAGTGAATGATTTGGCCTCAAAAACTGAGGTATGGTGATGTTTAGGTTCAAGGTTGGGAGTTTTACATATTTTAGAGGTTTGTATTTGAGGTGACATATTTTACTTAAGAAGTTTCACATATTACTTATGTGATAAATAATTTATGAAATTTACTCCATTTAAAGCCTATTTCTTTTAAGATATATATATATATATATATATAAAGGCTACTATTGTACAAAAATTAATATACAATTAATTAAATATATGTATCCAACTTTATTTATGTAAGAAGCTACTTATAATGGGAAAAAAAATCAAAGAGAAGAGTTTGTTTATATGTGTATCAATTGCAAAATAACTACATTTAGTTCTTTGGTTCAGAGAAATTCATTAGCATGATGTTTGGAAAAAAAATCATTACCATGATTATTTTCTGGGAAAAACAAAGAAGTACAAAGTAGTAGGTCAACACAACAAAACAAAAACAATACAAGCCTAACCTAGAACTTCTTTTAGCCCAAAATAGCAATCTTAACACCAATACAAGCATATGGCAAGAAGCATACCAACTAAGTATCAGAATAGCATCCAGTAATTTATTAGCATGATTTTCAATTTAAATTATAAAAGTAGGTAGTAGTAACTCTCTTATTCATTTGAATTCCTTTACTTTTTAAGTTCCTCAAGATACAAAAAAAATGTGGTTTATTGTTTGATACGGGGTTTAGTCGAAACACAATAGGCCTAAAGCCCTTGATCCATGAGTAGCAGCCTGAGAAGGCCAAAGAAAGGCAAATACTAAAGACAACCCAAGAGCAAAACAATCTAGGAGTGATCTTCGTCACATAATATGCTGAAGGCGCCCTTGACACAAGGACTCCAGGGAAAAGATTAATGGAATATCCCTTAGACATTTATCCTATGATCATTAATGGACCACAATAAAAACCAATCAGGTTGTGACACGTGGACCTCTCACATAGTGACACATGCCCACCTTAAGATCTCAAGCCACACTATAAACACCTCACATGGGCACA
>CAOJBK010323819.1:0-13618 GCA_948294925.1 Codiaeum variegatum | reverse complement strand
TTGCTAGAAAATCCCATTCTTCTTCATTTTCACATCCTTCTCTATTGAAATTACTCTCCACTAGCTTTGCAATGGCTGAAGTTGCTAAGAAATCCCATTATTTTAAGCTTTCAACTTGGTATTGTGTAGAAGTTGCAACATTGCCTTATACATTTCCTGTATCTACAATTTCTAGCATTGTGCTCTCTTTTACCACAAACATAGCATTGCATATGTTTGTATTAGCTTGATTAATCCTCTTATTCATAATTTGAGTGGTGAGCTCCCCTTTGATGCTAACTCTTATTCGGTTTCCATTTTTGCTCTTCATCCTCCTTTGATTTTTCTCTATTTTCCACTATCGCAACCTTTGGATTCTTACCTCTCTTGTTACTTAAGAGAGCTTTCTCCTCTTCCTTGACCGAGACATTAGGCATTTGCTTGTCTAAAGTCTCTTGATTAGCCAAGACATTTTTCAATTCGTCTAGAGTTGGTTCTTTTGCCCATCCATGAGTTGTTGTGACAAGTGCATTGAACTCGGACGCAACCCATGGATTATTTTTCTTCTTATCCTTGTCTCCGTAATTTTAATTTTTAGGATCCAATTTTGAAATTTCTTGGCATAAATTTTTAACTTTGGTGAAGAATTCACTCACTATCATATATTGTTGCGAGATGGATAATAACTCATTCTCGAGTGATTGCTGCTTGGCATCATTCGTTCGGGAAAATAATCTAGCAAGATTTTCCCATGCCTCCTTTGGTGACTTGGCATCCTTAATTCGATGTAACAAGTCATCCTCCACCAAAAATGACAAAGCATACAAAGGTTTACTCACCTTGACCTTCCATTTTCAAGGTCATCATGATTTGTTAGAGGTGATTTCTCACTACCTCTAACAATCTCCTATAAATCTTGGTCAAGAAAATAAAATTACATATGAGTACACCAAGTTTTAAAATTATAATTATTAAGTTTCTCAAAACTACTTACCAAGGTGTTCATATTCACCATAGTGATTTGGTTCTCCACTCCAAATAACCAAGCAAGTTTGGCTCCGGACTCACGAACGTTGCAGTCTCTCATTACGCACCAGTGACAACTTAATTAGACATGATCATTGATTGCGACTCTTGAAGCACTTGGAAATCAGTCCTTGACCTCCTGCTCTTATATTACTTATAGAGTTGTGAAGGATTAAATTTGAAGAGGAGGACTTGATTTAATTAATGAGAACTTTTAGTGAGTAAAATGTAATTTAAAATCACTCATACAAATTCACAAACACACACAATATTCTCTCTCTCTTTTTTTTTTTTATTAACCTCTCTCTTTCTCATGCCACTCTTCACACACTTGCCCACTCTCACACACTAACTCATAATACCCTCCTATCACTCTCTTTTATACACTCATACAGATTCAAATGGCCAATGGAAATATTTGTAGGCCTCTACATCGATTGCCAAAGTCAGTGATAAATCTCAAGAAATTTCCATAATCGGCCATCATAATTTAGATTCTTCTAGTCACTACTACTTTCCCCTTCTATTTATTATTATAATTATTACTAGATTGGTCTTGATAAATTGAATAAAATGGTAATAGAGAATTCTAGAAAGTCAATGATGACTTTCTTCAACATTTTTTGTATTTTGAAAATATATAATTTTTAGTCATTTTTAGTGAAGGTAATAGGAAGGAGCAGATGGACGTGTGTTTAGAAGGCATTGCCATGTCCAAAAGCACACATTTCAGATACTTATGATCTATCTTGCAAGAGGATGGAGATTGTGAGGAGGATGTTACTCATTGGATCAAAGCGGGGTGGATGAAATCAAGGAGTGCTTTTAGAGTATTATGTGATCAAAAGATTTCACATAAACTAGAAGGAAAATTTTATCGCACTGCACTGAGACCTGCTATGATGTATGGGAGTGAGTGTTGGGTTATAAGAGCACAACAAGTCTCTAAACTTAGTGTGGTGGAAATGAGGAAACTAAGATGGATGTATGGTCATACTAGAATGGATAGAGTCCGCAATGAGTATATCAGGAATAAAGTCAGAGTTTTCCCTAAAGAAGACAAGTTAAGAGAAGGGAGACTAAGGTGGTTCGAGCATGTGAGCGTAGACCTTTAGATGCACCGGTTAGAAAATTAGAACACCTTAGAGTAGATGTGGGTAAAAAAGGGAGGGTAGACCTAAGCTAACTTGAAGTAGAGTCATTCAACATGATCTTGAGTTTTTAAACATTTCTGATAATATGGTTCATGATCGCCCCGAGTGGAGAGAGCAAATCCATATAACCGACCCCAATTAACTTAGGATTAAAGTTTTGTTGAGTTGAATTGAGTTGTATCATTTTTAGTCATATTCTTAAGTTAATACAAGGCTCCCAAAATATTTGGATGACCCTGATTCTACACAAACTTATGATCTATCTTTATTTATTTGTGAGTCAAATTTCTGTCATCTTGTTATGATGCTCTGGTTTCCATTGTATTTCGGTGTTTATTGTAGTTTTTTACTTCTGTATGGTTGATGAGGATAGATATTGCATATTTCATCCGATGGAGATATTAAATTTAAAATTGTCAGTATGTTGTAAAATTGAAGTTATAAATATTCTAGCTACTATAAAATGATCAAAGTTATAGGCATTGAGCCTATGTATTATGCTTTTAATTTGAATGTTGTAAATCCTTATGATTTTTAGCGATTTTAATTTGTATCTATGTCTATCTTCTATGTATCTCTAGTTTGAATCAACAAAATTATTTTTCAAAGAAAAAAAAACACATGAATTAATCATAGCAAGTGTTTTAATAAAGTATGAAATTACGGTTAAAAAAATAATTTGACTATCAAATTACAATATTTTTTTTTTAATTCAACCAATTCAAAAATGTCATCCAAATTGATTTAATTAAGTTACATTTTAATCTTTAAGTTGACCCTCAAAACACTTATATCTCTTTAGTTCTTGATCTTTTTTTGTTAAAAATCCTATAGAATGACAATACATCTCTCTTTTTTTAATTACTATTTCTACAAACATTATAAAAAATTTCATCCTTTTTTGAGTTCTTAATTTTCTAAATTTAAGTAACATAAAGATAAATTAAAAAAAAACTTTTTATTAGTTTTAATAGAAATGAAGAATTAAAACATGGATATGAGGGAAATTTTAGTCATTTGTAGGAATTTTAATAGCAAAAGTTTAAAATTTTTGGATAGGATGGCTTAGTTGTTGATGATTCTAAAATATAGAGATGTTTTAGCTAGTTTTTTTTTTTTTTTTTTTTTAAATGAGGGATATAAATATTTTTGAAATCCAAACTTTAGGGCTCAAGTGTTATTTTATCTAATAATCAAAAGACTGAAGATAATAATAATAAAATTATAAATTAAAATCAATATTAAATATAAAAATATAATATCAATTTCAATTGATTTATCGAAATAATGGAATATATATGTCTAATTAATTCATTTTTATTCTCAATTAATTCACTAATTTAGTTAGAGTAATTTTGGAGTAATCTCACAAATTAAAATAAATTACTTCTCTTTTATTTTTGTGATAAATAAATTACTTCTTCAAGTTATTGGCTAATATCAAAATTAATCTACACTTGTTTTCATTGTTATATAAATTAACAAGGATTCTTAAAGTAATAAAGAGATAATTAATTATATGTAATAAAAATCTATAATAAAGAAAAAAAAATTGAAAAGAGACTTTTTTTTTTAATATGTAAAATTGATTGCTTTCACACTTGTAATAATTTATTTTTTATCTTCCAAACTTATATGTAAATTTATAAATAATATTATAAAGTTTTAATATAAATGGATCCCTCTAAAAAAAATCATAGATCCACGATTGTACCTTTCTAGCAGCCAGGGGTTCACCAAGGGGATGCTTGGATGGGATCTCACACTCTGATACAACACTTTGTCTAATTCAGTCATATAAAAGGTTCCACCAGTCCCATATAGTTCGAGTTCATCCTTAATTTCCAAACCTTAACTTTCTCTCTTTTTTCTCTTTTATTGTTACCTCAACTTTCTAAGTCCTTAATTCTCACACCTCATTCACCATTAATTTCGGAGAAGACTTGATCATCGTAACGCTTTTGTCACACAACTCATTTGGTCCGCTGACTATTTGTTTGTCTTGTAGCCTATGAAACTAAACTCAACCTAAAAAGTTTTCATTTGATTCCAAGCTTTTGACAATTAGAGTTCATCAACTACTATTAGAGAAACTGGATGAATCAGATAATGAACTCGTGATTTCTCATTGAAAGGAAGTTGAGTTTATATATAAGACTGGAATAAAAGAAATGAAAGTGGACAATAGAATGAAGCCACATAATCTTACTTCTAACTAATTTTGTTAAGCCTAAAACTAAACATTTCTAACTATAATAAATTAATTATTTCTTTTAATTTCCAACATTCCCCCTCAAGATGTACATATTATGAATTTGTATCTTGTTGAGAAGATATTGAAATTGATGGGGATGCAAAACCTTTGTGAAGAGGTCTGCAACTTGGTCCTTTATTTTGACATAACTGAGTTGCACAATACCTTCAACTACCTTTTCTCTGATATAGTGACAATCAAACTCTATGTACTTGGTTCGTTCGTGAAACACTAGTATTATAGAAATATTGTGACAATATAGCTTTGTTGCATCATGTTGTTGAACATTGAAATCCTTCAGTAGGTAATCAAGCCAAATCAATTCACATACTGTTGAAGCAATTGATCTATACTCTTCTTTAGCTCAACTATGAGCTACAACAAATTGTTTCTTTAATTTCTAGCTCTCAATTGAACTTCCTAAAAAAATGGTATAACCAGTGATTAGCTTTCTTATTTCTTTACATCCACCCTAGTCACTGTTTGAATAGGCTATCAAATTTGTATTTAATTCAACAGAGAAAAGAATGCCTTGACCTGATGCTCTTTTAATGTATTTAAGAACTTTCATTATAATGTGCCAGTGAATTAAAGTCAGTTTGTCCATAAATTGTGCTAAAACATTCACTGCATAGCTTAAGTAAGGCCTTGTTAAAGTCAAATAAAGCAGTTTCCCCACCAATTGTCTATAATGAGTTGCATCAGAAAGTAATTCTTCCTATAATTGCATTAATTTATGTCCTACCTCTATTGATGTGCTGCCAGGTTTAGTTCCCAGCATGTTGTATTCTTATAAAATCTCAAGTGTATATTTTCTTTATGATATAGAAATTCCTTTTACAGATTTAGCAATTTCTAATCCCAAAAAGTTCCTCAAATTGCCTAAATCTTTGAGTTTAAAATGATTGTTTAAGTCAGATTTTACTTTTGTAATCAATTCCATGCTATCACTAGTAATGGCTATGTCATCTACATAGACCAATAGTGCAATAAAACCTGATCGATCTAATTTTCTAAATAATGAGTAATCTGACTTGCTTTATGTGAACCCCAAAAGTACTAAAGGCTTAGTAAACTTGGCACTCCATTGTCTGGAAACCTATTTTAAACCATATAGGGATTTTGTAATCTTACACACCATTTGTTGACCATTAGAACCATTAGGAAGGCTATCAGATTCACCATTTGTAAATAAACCCAAACAAATTTAGTGTAATAATCTATTAAAGTTAAGAAATAGTGATTGCTTGAAATGTCTAGTTCAGAATATGGACCCGAAACATCATAATGAACAAGCTAGAAAACAACTATTGTATCATTATTATGAATTAGAAAAATAGTTCTCTTGAGCTTAGCTTTTGGACAAGCATCAAAAGGCACATCAAAAGGAGAATGATGCAATACATCAGGAATATAGGAAGAAAATTTATTTAAAGATATATGTCCTAATCTATGGTGTTGTACATCTATAGAAACTAAACAAATAGTTTTTGAAGGAAAGATAGAAACAGAAGACTCAACAGATGATATAAACCTTCTTGCAACTCAGCCTATCCAATCATCTTCCATAATGACAGTCCTGAATGAAACAATGAGAGGACAAAAAAATGAAACAGATGTGAGATTGAGTAATAAGTTTATTGATAGAAATAAGATTGAAATTGAATGAAGGAACATGAAGCACATTATTTAGAATAAGATGATTATTTAATTGAATGGTACCAACATGTGTGACTTGAATCTGAGTACCATTGGGTTAATTCACAAAACAATTGAAACCAAAAACAAAAGAAGTGAAGAACTCAAGAGAACAAGGTATATGATTTGTAGCTCTAGTATCAATAATCCAAAGTTTATTTGGATTTGATGCACTTTGTAATTTATGATAAGTTGTGCTATGAAAAGTAGAGAAAACTAAGAAGGAAGGATTACCTTCAAATTTCGATTGAACTCCAGAATTAGCGGAAAGAGAGCCAGGAATAGAACCTAATATAGATGCATTCACAAATGGATTAGAAGGATGTAAGGAAAGAGGTGCAGAATTGAGATTTGGTGATGGAGACAAACTAGCAATCTGATCATTAAGTAGTGTTAAAAGTTTCTAAACTTAGTCTCTAGACAAGATAAGTTCAAATAAGGAATGAGTAGTAGGCTTTGTGTTTGGTGCAATTGGATACTGTGAAGCATCAGCCTGGTTTATTGCTTTGAAATTGACTTGTGGAGACTTAGACTTAAACTTGAAATCAGTTGGAAATTCAATCAACACTTAAAATCAGTTGGAAATTCAATCAACTTAAAACACTTTTCTTTAATATTCTCTGGTTTTCCACAATGATAGCAAACCTTCTCTGAACTAGATTTTTTTTAAAAGCCATAACAATACCATCATTAACATTTTGAGTCTACAATTTAAATGTTCTATGTGATTCCTCTCTGATTACCATATTGTAAGCTTCATCCAAAGAAGGCAAAGGTTTCATATTGATAATTTGAGATCGAATAGCCTAGTAAATCTCATTCAAGCCATTGAGAAACTTGAATAAGAAATCCTTTTGAGCATTATCAACAAACTTTTAAAAATAAGCATTATTACACCTTACATGATAATAATGAGGAAAAGACCTGGAATTCTTTAATTCCTCCAAGATTCCATTCAATACAATGTAATAATCATTGATAGATCGAATACCTTCAGTCACCAAACAAAGATGATGTTGAAGCTGACAAATCTTCTAATCATTTGTTTGTAGAAATTACTGCTCAAGCTTAAGCTAGATCTATTTAGATTTTTCAATATAGAAGACTATTAAAGTAATAGCAAGAGAAATTGACTTCAATAACTAGTTAACAATTAAATTATTACAATGAGTCCATGGTTGATACAAGTTACTATTCAAATTTGGTTTGAGAATTGTACCATCTTTGAAACCTTGCTTATTTCATGTCGAAATTACAAGCAGAAAGGAATGCCTCCAAGTAGCATGGTTCATATTCGTCAATTCAGGAGAAACAACCACTATATTCTAATTTTTAGAATGGTGAATAAAGTGAGGGGTCGAAGGATCATCATTATGGTTTGATGCGTGGAGTGGTTCCACCAAGTTTGAATAGAACTCCTTTGGTTAGGTTGAATGAACCTGCAAAGATAGAGAAACAGTCAGTGGTGTCTAGCATAAACCCTCTGACAATCAAGTCAGTTACTATAGAGGAGTTGTGAGAAATCTCTCAGAAATGGAGTATGTGGCTTTTACTATGTGAGTAAAGTTGTACTTGAATAAGGCTATGCTCCTGTAGCTGGGACATGTGTCCGTTTGACCCCTTCAGGTAGGACATGTGTCTGCATTAGGTAGTTTGCATGTACCTTAATGAGACTGTGACATGACTGGAGGGTTACTGACTGATGTGTTTAGTATGTCTCTGTCAAACAGATGAACCTCGAAGGCTAATAGACTAGATTTCTGAAGGTTCAGGGGGTTCAAAGAATGACTAACAGACTCCTAAGGCTCGGTCTAATCCCGAACCCTTAGTTAGCATCGAACCATACTAATGAAGCATCTTGAATCCTTAGTTAGTGTTGAACCATACTGATGCAGGGTCGTATCGGTAGTCCTCCTTTAGTGTTAGCACTCAAAGACTCGCAACTCAAAGAGTGCTTAAGGAATGTCTTCTGAGCCTGGTGTTGAACACCTTGTGTTTGAGCGGGCAATTTTGAATTTCAAATGGAGGGAAGTCAGGAGGTTCGTGCCGCTTCTGAATTGAAAGACATTACCCTTCACTAATCTAGATGAGACCGTTCCACTTTTTTAGGTAACAGTGCCTTTATTCCTGCCAATTCTTCCTTTCCATGTGGCGGAGTAGTTGGTGAATTTATGATGAGCAATAAGGGTTGAAGTGGTTACTGGTTGCCAGTTGTCAACATTTCATTTTTGACTTTAATGCCACTTGGGCACCTATAAAAGCCTGTCTTGTTCTTTCATTTCAACTTTTTGCATTTCTGCTCTTTGTTCTGTGTTTTCATTGTTCTTCTGCTCTTTCCTTGCTTTCTTTGGCTTTTTCCTCTCTTTCTCTTCCTTTTTGTTCTTGAAACTCAATGTCTCCTCCATAGAAGCAAAAGAAGCACTTTCTTGAGGTTGAGAAGGCTCAAAAGTAGAGTAAGGCTCAAGACACTGCTTCTTACATAAACAGTACAATGAGACCATATATAAAAGATATTACCCCTATGTCTTTCAAAATTTGGGCGTTCATCGAGAACATGAAATGTATGTTTAAATACATCTGCGTTACTCGCCTTTCCTTGGAGGCTAAGATCTTCTCAACTAACACGGCGGTGGAGTTGGCCAAGAGGGAGTGGGATTATGTGTGGTACTATGACCACATGATCAGGGGGGCTACTTTTTCTTCCCTCTCCTTTCTTCTGTCGATGCTTCGACTACTTCCAAGTGAATCCGATGATGCTGACATCCAACTCTATCAAAAACTTGCACTGCTTCGAGTTGGTGTGCTATGCATTGGGAATTTCTAACCCTAGCGCCATGATGTTCCATACATTCTTCAATCTATCAGTCTCTAGCGAGCTCTACATTTGCTGCTTCCAAAAGAAACCTTTTCAAACCCTGTTTGGGACAAAAAAGGACAAAGTGAACGACTAAAAGAATAAGTTCTTCACTGTGAAGGTTCTGAAGCCCATCAAGGAGGGCTAAGTGGGCTTTGGGTTCCCAAGCACATACATGGGAAGGCCTAAAGTTGAAAATCTTGAGAAGAACTTGAGCCTTGCTGATGCTCAAGGGATCCAGATTCTGGCTTTCTATCACTATTCCTTCAATAGATGCCTCATAATGAGCTATTCCTTCCTTTGCCATGCTGATGGGGCTTTCTTATTGCCTCACAATGTGTGAAGGTCCTCAGGTAAGTCTTCTTCCTTTGTTGTCTTTCTCTTACTTCCTTTTCTTCATCCTTGCTAACTCTTGGTTAATCTGCAAAATCTCTAGTGGACCAAAGGGTGAAGGCTGTCTTGAAGGAGGTCGCCAAGGCCATGGTCGAGGCTTTTCCAGAGGCGAACTTCCCTTTTTGCCCAGTTTACAACAAGGCCTTCCTGCCCATTTATTGCTTCAAGACTGAACTTTTATGGATGCGGACCCTCGAGAAGAACCAACCTGCAATAGCCTCGAGGAACTAGAATGTAGAGGAGTTCCTGTACCGGTATCTGAAGAACTTCAGGATCAGGAAAGAGGACTTGGACTCCTCGTCCGAGCGTAATCCTATTGCCCTCGCTATCGTAGCCATTGACGACGAGGGTTAAAAAGTGGTTGGGCCCACTAGGGATGATGCTAAAGACATCCCCATGGATGACCTTCCTGAGTTGGAGGTACCTGATGTGCCCTTGGTTTAAAAGAGGGGGCTAAGCAGTATCGCCAAGCCTTCTGGAGCGGCTCTGGTGCTAGCTGGCAAAGGGAGGAGATTGAAGATGCTTTGTCAGGGGCCTGTAGAGGACATTTACAAGGCTATCAAGGCTGCGGAGGTTTTGGCTAAGGTTTTAACCCGAGCTCCTACATCCCAGCCTCATCCGTAGAGATTTTCAGTTCCTCAAGGTATGAAAATATTCTACTTCTTTCGCCTTTGCATCTTCTACCTTGATCTAATTTGTTCTAATGTTGTGGCTTCTTTTACAGAGGACACGCCAAATAGTGAGAGGGATGGGCTAGTTGGGGGAGCTGAAACAAGTGCCCACTCCACCTCTGTTCTACCTATGGCTGACTCTGTCATGCTGAGGGAGATGATGGAGATCCAAGATACTGAAAAGGTCATTAGAGTTGCTTCTCAGACTTTCACAGCCACCAAATTCTGTCCAGCAGGCCACTGACATTCACGAGGCAGATTAATCCATGGCACTGGTGGTCATTGAAGCCTCGTCTAACCTTGGTAGGTTGGATGAAGGGGCAAGCATCCCACCAACTTCGGTCACAGTTTCTAAAGATGAAGAGGTTGCCAAAGCTGAGAGGCTAGCTGAAGTTCTTGATGCAGGCAGAAGGGTGTACATAGACATTTATGGTGAGATCCTCCAAATCCCTTCTTCCTACATTGGGAACCTATCTGCCGAGCTGCCTGAGGGTGCTCCAACTTTGTTCATGAGTGATGGTTCTTCAGGTCCTCCAAGCTTGTTCATCTCTAGGGATTAGGCTTCACATTCCTTGAAGGTTTTCTTCTTTTTCCCTTCTTTTTTTTTTAAAAAAAAAACTTGCTTTGATATATTTTCTCACCATCTTCTTCTTGTCTGTAGGAGGTCGTTGCCCATTTTGATAAGCTGTTGAGCGAACTAAGAGCTAGCCGGGCCTCAAATGAAGCACTGGAGAAGCAGGTGTCTATGCTTCAAAAGGTTGTTGAGGAAAAAGATGAGGCATTATCTACTGAGAAGAAGGCCTCAGAGGCTTGTGCAACTGAGCTGAAGTCCCTCCAGGAGAAGTACCAAGACATGGAATCTGCCAATGAATTCCTGAGGTGGTAAACTGCTAGTCTGAAGGTAGACAATGCTGATCTTGATGAGAACTTACAGAAGGTAGCTAGCGAGGCTCAAAATTCCAGTGAGGTGGTAGACATTTATTTCAAGAAGATGGATGCCTTAATGGATAAGCTACCACAACTTTTGAGAGAGAAGGTTCAAAAATTTGCCGAGTCTCATTTCTTCAAGGGATGGCACAGTGTCGAAGTGGTCCAAAAGGGGGTAGAATGGTATAACAGGGCCTTAGCATCTATTTTTAAGAAGTTCCCTGAGGTGAAGGCTCACTTTAATCCCTTAGCTTCAGAGGGAGTTATACCCGACATCCAGCTTTAGGAATATCTTACTGGCATAGATGCTCCTGACCTTTCCTTCCAGTTATCCACTTCCAGCCATTCGATCTCAGATTTTGAGGATTAAATGTTCATCAGTACCCTGATCCAGACTTAGAACCAAGAAGCTAACTCTTCACAGATTCCTCCTTCTTAAGGTTGTGCTTCCTCAATTGTATTATTAGTTGTACAAATAATTGTAACTTTGTTGTAACTTGTAATTGTTGTAGCTTATAATTGTTGTAACTTGTCCTATCATTTTTTTAATGAAATTCATTTTTTCATTTTTCTTCCATCTCTATTGTGTGATTCTAACTTCGTTTGCCTTTAGTTGGAACATGCCTTAGGCTTCGTGTAGAGCTATACTTCTTAGCATCTTTGAGTTATGTCTAGCATCTTGACTCATCTAAGTATTTGTGCTTGTTATTACTTGACAACTTCAGGTTTAGTTGTTTAGGTCACAGGACCTTACCTAGGAGGCCCCTTGCCCTTTGAGTTATGTTTAGCATCTTGACTCGTCTAAGTCTTGGTACTTCCTTTGTAGTGTTGACCAGTCAAGTTGGTTTGGTGCCCCCCTTTGAGGGACTTTAGCCAGTTAAGCTTGGCTTGGTGCCCCCCTGGGAGCTTTCACTAGTCAAACTGGACTTAGTGCCCCATTTGGAGGGACTTTTGCCAGTCAAGCTAGACTTTGTGCTCCCCTTGGGATGGTCTTTTGCCAATCAAGCTGGGCTTGGTGCCCCCCCTTAGGAGGGTCTTTCGCCAGTCAAGCTGGGCTTAGTGTCCCCTTTGGGAGGGTCTATTGCCAGTCAAGCTGAGCCTGGTACCCCCCTCGGAGGGACTTTTACCAGTCAAGTTGGGCCTGGTGCCCCCCTTAGAGGGACTTGGTGCCCCCATTGGGAGGGTCTTTTGCAATTCAAGCTGGGCTTGGTGCCTCATCTTATAGATGTCTTGTTGTCCTCCTTGGGAGGGTCTTTCGCCAGTCAAGCTGGGCTTGGTGCCCCCCTTGGGAGGGTCTTTAACTAGTCAATTTGGGCTTGGTGCCCCCCTTGGGAGGGTCTTTTGCTAGTCAAGCTGGGCTTGAAGCCCCTATTGGGAGGGTCTTTCTCCAGTCAAGTTGGGCCTTGTACCCACCCCTCCTTAGGAGGGTCTTTCACTAGTTAAGCTGGGCTTGGTGCCTCATCTCATAGAGGTCTTGGTACCCCCTTTGGGAGGGTCTTTTGCCAGTCAAGTTGGGCTTTGTTGCCTCAAGATTTGAGGTATTGACAACTGAATGAGTGCCTTTTTATTTTCAATCAAGTGGTACAATTCAAGATGTTGTACATTCAATGCGTGGGGCACATCCTTGTCTTCATTAGTTCGCAACTTGTGTGGCTAGGCTGGTGGCTTGCTCAACTTTCAATGGGCCTTCCTTGACTGGTGTGAGTTTTCACCCGCTCTCTTTTTTTCCAGCTACTCCCAGACTCCTCCTCATCGAGTCTCCTTCCCTTAATACTCTACTTTTGTCCCTTCGACTGAAGTAGTTCATCACTCTGTACCTATAGGCTGCCCTTTGACTTTGGTTTATGCCTGGGCCTTCTAGGGGGCTGCCTCTACTAGGTTTACCTCTTATAGTTCCAGCAATACCATTTTCCTTTTCCTTATGACTTGCATTGTCATTGTAGGGGCTATGTCACCATAGACATGTAGTCTGAACCATCCAGGAGAGGAACACTTAGCCTACACCTTCGGATACTCACTGAGGTGTTTAAATCCCAGAGCGATGACTTCCCCAATAGTTCATTATGGGACATAGGCAGCTTTGTAACCACGAAGATTTCCATGATTTCCACAGCTTTCAGGGCCATTCCCACTATCATTGGTAGCTCAATGGTGCCTACTGTTGGAATGATTGCTTTATCTAGTGTTCAGACTGGTACTTCCAGTGGTTGTATCTTCTGGCCTTCAGTGCCCATTTGGGTGAAAGCTTCCCACGGTAGGAGATTCACTGAATTTCCTGAATCTACAAGAATCCTCCGAACCTTAAAGTTTGCCACTACTACCATGATCACAATGGCTTTCGCCTTCCTGGTGATCGTGTTAGCCGTACCTCCTGCTAACTGCCTCGAACCATTGTAAAAGACAAATTTTGATGGCTCGTGGGTTTAGGCTATCCCCTTATCCTTGTTCCTACTAAGAGGAATCTCTTCTAGTCCTCTTATGAGGCAAATGATATCTCCTGCTACTCAATCTTCTATAGGTATGACCTGTATTGGGTTCGATGGCCTAGTTTGGTTAGCTTTTTGATGTAATTTTTAAGGTACCCTTGTTGAATCAGCCTCTCTATCTCTTATAACTGTCGGTAATGTGCCCATGGGTGTTGTGGAATTTTCACCACTGAGTT
>CAOJBK010323653.1:0-15546 GCA_948294925.1 Codiaeum variegatum | reverse complement strand
TCTGAGTTTTGTTTTTGATTACTTGGTCTATATGGGTTATGTTCATATAAGTTTTATTCTAAAGTTGTGATTTGAATCTATTGTGTTTGTGATTAGTATTTTTCCTTTCTTGTTGTTTCCCTTTTCTGTTGGATTCTTGATGCTTAGTAGTACTTAGTTTAAATCCTTTTTTTTGATACTTGGGCAAAGATTGCCTTTTGGGTTTGCTTTTGCAGTAATACTAGATAGATAGGAATAATATTCTTAAACAATATGAATGCTAAACTAAAGTTCCTCTTATAATATTTTGGGTATTTGAGCTGTCATTGGGTTTATTTTGCCTTTACAGTTTCTAGATTTTTGTGTTTGTTTTTGAATTTCAATAGTTATGAAGTTATTTTGATAGAGTTTATTGCCACTTCACTGTTGAATTATTCTATAGAACTGTCTTGATTAATGCTTTAACTGATGATTGGTTTTTTACAATATTTCACTTGAACATTGATTTATGGTATAGGCTTTCATTTTTTCTATTGAATTTTGTTCTTGGTTTATAGAAAATGAAGAAATTTTTAAAAAAATGTTTATAGATTTTCTTTGGGTATTCATTTTATTGGCAAGAATCTATCGTGCGATAGCAAAATCGGGTACCATATTTTTTTTAGTTGCCTTCGTCAGTATGTTTTGGCCTTGAGCTTTGGTTTTTTGATTTTTTCTTCCCTTGCTGCCCTGTTCTGCTGTTTTCTGTCAAGTTTGTGAGTTTACTGCTGCAACGGGCTGATGTTTTGGCTGTTGAATTGTTAGCTCTGTTTTCCCATTCTGCTGCTGTTGTGTTGCTGCTGTCCGTGTGTTTTTGTTCAGCAACATCAGTGGCTCCAAACTTGTAACTTTCCATCATTTTCTAATGAACTTTTCTTCTATCAAAAAAAAAAAAATATTTGTAGAGTTGTACCAATTATATCATTTGCTAAATTCATGTGTTTGAAAAAAACAAACAGTGAGAATTGGAATCAACCATTCCCATTTTCCATTTTATTTTTAAGAAAACAAACGATCCGTTAGTAATTTGAGGTTCTCTTTCACTCCAGTTAGGAAAAATTCCCATTGATATATAGCAAACTTTGCAATTGCTATGTTAGTATAATTATAATAATGGGGAAGGTCGCGAGTTATAGCATTGTGCATCAATCTTTGTTCATCTATTAAAAATTTGGCCCTTTACAAAAAGCTTTTCATGCCTATGACATTATAATTTTATTTGTTTTCTCTATTTCTATTTCCTTTTTGATAAAAAAAATAACTTTGCTAATAATTGTATTTGGTAATGTAATTATGACAATTTTGGCTCCACGAATAAAGATGCCACTTGATCATGCTAAGATGATATCAAAAGGAGCACAATATTGATTTTTCTCTTTTTTTTTTTTTCCTATTGAGAGTGTTTAGGGTGACACTCTTTTTATAAATTACTTATTTTGTTGTAGTACTATATTGAAATATGTATAAATACAAATTATAATAATTTATTACTATTTTAATGGATTAGTGAAGTTATTTTTGTGATGTCTTTTTGAATATTAGTTTAAATTTGTTGTATTTATTTGAAAGTTAAAGCTGGTCATATTTCTAGTAAAATAAATAAAATCAAGTAAAATTAAATTAAATTAGAAAAATATTAATATTAAATAGTCAATGATTAGGGATATTTTAGAAAAAATGTCCCTAAAAGGTCTCTTTAGGGATGAAAATTTTTCGTTCATAAAACAATAAGGAACTTTAAATTGTGAGGATGTAGGATGATTCTTTTTATCCCAAAAGATCAGTATTCATAGACGTTTTAAAAGTGTTAGGAACAAAATATTTTGTCTATAAAATAAGAGGTTAAGCTATATCTTTTAGGATGTGAGATGATAATTTTGTCCCAAAAGGCTTAATGTTTAGGGACTTTTTTAAATTTCGTCACTAATAACTATCAGCTACGTGGATATTGTGACATTTGTTGTGACATTTTATTTTTGTCTCAAATGATTTTTGGGACGTTTTCTTTACTGTTAGAGAAGTTTTTGTGTCTTTCCAAAATACCAATTTTCCTTGTTGAGATTTGATTAACATTCTAACTCTTTTTTTTTTCTAGAAGTTGTCATTCACTTTTATATCTTCTATTAGACATAATTATGATTTTTCATTTTTTATAAGGGCCTTTTATTTGATTTTTATTACTTAATGATAATTCTTTATAGGCTCTTAATCTTATAGTAGCATTAATAATCTTTTATATATATATATATATATTAGAGGATTTTTATTTTAGTCGGGCCTGCAACCCGCTCCCAGATTTTGGAATCTGATTTGGAGTTCTCTTATTCCTCCTAAAATCAGGAACTTTATGTGGAGATTGTTCAGAAGTGTTCTACCTACTTTAGATGTTTTGCTTAAAAACGAGTTGATCATGATCTAACCTGCGTTCTTTGTCAAGCTTTCCCTGAAACACTTGACCATTTATTTTTACAATGTAGCTTTGCAAGAGATTATTGGAGTTTCTTTCACTTTGCTGCTCGAGGAAATTCAATTTCTGTGAATGAATGGTTTTCTCATCTTTGTTCTATTTTATCTAAAGATGATTGTTGCAAAGCTATAGGGCGATTTGGTTTGGCAGAAACTCAGCAAAATGGCAGGACAAATGGATTACAAGTCACCAGGTCTGGTTGATAGCTTCTTGAATACTGGTTCAATGGCAAGAAGCCCAAGCTACTGGTAGACAGCAGCAGCAAGCAAATCAGTTAGATGTTCATATTGCTTGGCACTGACCTACAATTTTATGGCAGAAACTTAACATAGATGCTGCTCTCTTTTCAGACTGCGGAAATTGTCTTGGTGATTTTGTTTCTGCTGGATGTTGCCCTATTCCTTGTTATTTGTAGCCCACTGAAGCTGAAGTAATGGCCGCTCGCTAAGCTCTGTCCCGGTTAAAGTAGAGAAATCTTCACAAGGTGATATTTGAGATGGATTCTCAAGTGGTATCCCAAGCTTCGACAGCTGGAATAACAAGAAGTTCTACTTTATGCATGTTAGTTGATGACTGTAAGGCAATTGCCAGTAGTCCAAGGGACATTCAATTTTCAATTGTCCGGCAATCTTCGAACTTTGTTGCCCACTCAATAGCTCCAGCCTCAAGTTCTATGATGAGTCCAATGTTGTGAAATGAAATTCCCCCTGATAATTTCATTATGTACTCTTTGATGCAAGACATTAATGAATAATTTCCAGTTTGCTTAAAAAAATTCATTTCATATTCTAATTTATCAAATTATTAGAATTGGACACTACTAAATGAATTTTATAACAAAATTGAATCAAATAAAATATGAATTTTATTTAAAAATAAAATTTTTAATAAAATTCAATTAAATAAACTAAAATTTTTATTTAAATTAAACACATTAAAATTTAAAACTGTAGATGAATTTAATAAAATTCAGTGGATTTATTTATCAGTTCTTCCTGTTTTCTTTATCAATTCCAAAAGTGGAGGGGCATCTTGACACTAATAAAACAACATAGGCTTCCATTTGGAATCCATTCCGTATTCTGTGCACTAGGAAGCGAGATTATTGAAGTTCGGATTAAGTATATATTATACAGCACAGTGGTGATAGAGACACTTCGCTTGTATCTCGAAAGAGAATTCTCCAGTTAAAGTAAAGATTCACCTTAGGAAAGCGAGAACACTTCTATCTAGACTGAGACTAAATGTTATCATTAGACTACAGTTTAACCACTAGGAAGGAAGCTTTGATACTATACTCGTGCCTACGTGTTTGAAGAAATTAGCTAATTATTACAATAAGATATCAAAGGCCTTCCTCGAGCCTAACTGATGAAAAATGATTTTTTTTTTTATCTATATCATCCTATTTTATTAGTGCTGATTCCTCGCCTTAAGCTAGTTCTTTGTAATTGAGTCTTAATTCATAAGAAGGATTTCACTAGAAGTTTTTTACTATTGTTTTAGTTACGCCAATATATTGCCAAGCCCATGAATTTAAACAAAAGCTGGTTGTTTGTCCACCCGAATGAGATCTGATACCGCTCAGTTTTGGTCTAGTTTGGCCCCAACCATCTACTTGGAGTCTGACCGAACCCTAAGACACCCTAATCCTATCCGAACCACAGGCACTCAATAAGACTTGTCTCTTATGGCCTTCGGTAGTTCAGGTCCACAGCAGACAAGTGTCACTAATCCTATGGAGAGGTACACTGCAAAGTACCCGGAGCTGACACATGTACCCTTCATCCTATAAATACAATCATCAACATCTCAAACGAGATAATATTTGCATACAACCTAAACCTTATACTAAGTTACATTCTTCAGAGTTTTCTTACTACAATCTATTTCTGACTTGAGTGTCGAATGGTTATTGCCGGCCATCACGTCCGGCCACCCTTAACTGTTGTCTCTTATGTGCAGATTGTTCCAGCTTGATCAGAGCAATCATGATCCAGTGGTGTGACAAACACTTAAATCATTTTCAAAGTGATATATATTACCAATAGAAAAATAATAGGGCAAAATTTGTTTCAAGGCATAGATTATTGAACAGTTGTATTTTGCGTCCTTATCATTTTTTTTCTTTTGCCAAATTTGTCCTATCAAATTGCAAATTGCAACTCAGCGCCAGACCAATCAAAGCGTCGAAATAATTCAATTTTTACCCTACCAATGCGCATATGGGGCCACCACAAGCAATATGGCATGGCCTGAAAAATCAGGCGACAAAGTTCTTAAGTCACAATAATTAACCTCTTTGATGTATTCACCTGGGGCCCAATATTAGCTGTGGATCACAACTATTTTTAATTATTCTTTATTTTTTTTTTAATATTTTTTATGTGGTCTTACACGTTAAATTATATAATTACTCACGTAATTTTAATTTCAGTGATTATTACAACTTACTCAATTAAATTTAATTTATTATAATTTGTTTACTTATTTTTAGTGATTTTTATAATTTATCCACTTAAATTTAAGTTATTATCATTTGCTCACTTAATTTTGATTTTTGTTTCACCGATGATACATTTGGTGGAATTCTCAGTCGAAGTAATAACAAGTCACGCCATGTTACTTAAAATCTGACGCATGATTACACATAATGTTTGTAAGCATTGATATTAAATGTGATTCACTTCCTTTCTCTTATTTAAGGATGCCTCTATTTGTGGGCAAGCCTACTAAGAGATTTTTGCAGCCTATTACAGACAAGATAATCAGTAAGTTTACTAAATGGAAAGGAACGAGTCTTTCGATGGCAGGGCATTTATGCCTTGTGAAACATGTGATTTATGGTTCGTTAATGCATCGCTTTGCGGTGTACCGATGGCCTAAGGCTTTGATCAAGCACTTTGAAAAAGCATCCAGAAATTTTATTTGGAGTGGGGATATAGAATAAAAACTAGTTACGGTTCCTTGGAATGTTTGCTGTAAATCTATTCTTGACGGTGGCATCGATCTTCGAAAACTTGAGCTTGTCAATGAAGCCATGCTGGTTGCTTTTACTTGCAAATTTTTTTCCAGATCTGGACAGGCCAGGATGCTCCTTCGATCCCATTTTCTAATTCGTTCCGTGCTGTCTAAAACTATTTATTTTAGGTCAACGGTGTGGTGTTTGATCAAACCCATTTATTCTATCATTAAGGACAACTCTCTTTGGTTCATTGGTCGGAAATTGGAGCTTAATTTCTTTATGGACGGATGGATTAAACCATCTGTGGCAGTGAGATGCGCTATGCCGATGAGGAAGCGGAATGCTATTACTATGCAGGTATGTGACTATCGTTCTGTCAGTGGCTGGAACGTGCCTTCTTCTCTTCCTCATGATGTTATTTATGGCTGTGAATAATGTTAAAATTCTTATGGATGATGATGATATTTGTACTTGGATGTTTTCATCAAAGGGGGCTTTTTCAGTTAAAAATTATTATTTATTTATTGCTGGACATCAGCAACATAAATATTGGAATAAGTTTATCTAGAGCTTTTTTATCCCTCCATCTCGTTATTTCACTTGTTGGCGTGCTTGTCTTAATTATCTTCCAACTGATGACTGTTTGAGGGAGAGGGGTTTATGTGGTGCTTCGAGATGCTCTCTATGTTGTGAACATGTTGAAACAGTTACACATCTATTTTGACTTGCAAAATAGCAAAGGAAATGTGGATAACTGCTTTATTTGGTACTACTTTTAATTTAAATGGCTCCTTGGTGGATTTGATTGATAATGCTATGGTCAAGCAGGTAAGCTCACAAGTTCGGGGTTTACTGAGATTCACTATTGTTTCAGTTATTTGGGTGATTTGGAACTATAGGAATAATTGTATTTTCAATGATGTTGCTTGTTCTATTTTTTTTCTATGCTTCGCACTCTTTGGAAGTTCATTAAGGAAGCAGGTTCTTTTCGTTTTAGTACCATGAAGGGTACGATGGAAGAACTTGCACTTTTTCGTGCTCTTCAGATCAAAGGCACTCATAAGAAAGCGCCTCATATTATCTCGGTGGTTTGGCAGTCTTCCCCTCCGGAGTGGATTAAAGTTAATACTGATGGGTCCTCCTTTGGCAATCCGGGTCCGTCTGGAGATGGAGGCGTCTTTCGTATTGCTCGGAGTTATTGTTGTTATTCTTTTTCTTTACATATTGATTGCACTCATGCTTTTGTTGCAGAGTTGAGAGCTGCTATTATTGCTTTTCTTGTAGCCTTTCAATGTGTTGGCATCGTATTTGGTTTGAGAGCAATTCAATATATGTTGTTAATCTTTTCAAGAGTAGGCAGTTGGGGGTTCCTTGGGATTGTCATGCCGATTGGTCTACTTGTTTGGACAACCTTAGGAATATGAATTTTGTTGTTACTCATACTTGCAGAGAAGAGAATCAGGTTGTAGACAACCTTGTTAAGTATGGAGCTAGACACGTTGGTGTTCAATTTTGGACTACTTGTCCTTCTTTTTGTATTGGATTAGCTTATAGTGATTTTGCTTTTATTGAAAACTTCAGAATTTTGTAGCTCTCTAGAGTAGAACTTGTATTACATTTTTTAATTTTAATTTTAATAATATTTGCAGGCTAGAAAGCGTGATGTAAGTGCTAAAAATGTGACAAATTAGTTGAAATATTTGGATGCACCATCTGATTTCCAACCCCGACTTTTAACAAGAAAACTTTATTTTTTTTTATAAAGGAATTGACTTTGAGTTTATCAAAAAAAAATTCTAAAATTTTTATTTTTTAAAAATAAGTAAATTGATATTTTTTTTAAAAAATATTTTTAAAAAGCAATTGTAAATTTAATTAAAAAGTTTAAAAAACGCTTGCTTCCAAACAGTTTTTTTCTTTTCTTTTTCAATAATTTTTTTTTGGAAATAAAAAAAAATGAATTAGTAATCGCGAAAAGATCCTTCCCATAAAAGTGGGACAAAGAGAGAGAAAAAACTATGAAATAAAAGAACAAACATCATTTCTATCATCTGAATAATGAATCTATGGAATGGTTTTCTATTTGAGGCAAACCTTTTTCTTAGCTTTATTTGACTTTGTTATTTTATAATTATTGAGCATAATATGAGATTATACTTCACATCAAGTCTACTAATTAAAGAAATAATACTTAACAACAACAATTTCATGTATCATTTTTGGATCTATGTACACTGATATGCTATATTTATTATTTTACATATATTCTATTCCGTATATTATAAGTACACAAGAACTCATATCTATCTATACTGTTGCAAATATCTTCTTTTGGTGCGTAAAGTCCCCTCTACTTGTTGGGCAGCAGACATTAAAAACATACAAATTATTTTATTATTATGCAAGTAAATGGTATTATACTAAAATTATATTTCAGGAAAATTTTTAAAAAAGATAAATAGCTTCATAATAGATGTACTTAAGTATCAAGTTTTTTATTAACCAGAATTTTACATTAATAATTAATAACTTAATATAACATAATAATTATACTTGATAATAGTTATCAATGAAGCAAGGATAATAACACAATAAATTTAACGTGGTTTACCCTTTGATTTGGGCTATATCCACGGGATAAACCCTGAATATTTTTCTTCCACTGTTAAAAATAATGGGTATAAATAGAGAGACTTCTCTAGACAATTTCTAGAGGTACTACAACAATTTGAGATAAAACAAAAATAATGACAATAAAAAACTCGATTTTCTTCACTATTTTTGTCACTCACTCCTTTTGAAAACTTTCCAAAACACTCAACTCTCTCTTATTCTCAAATCACTCTTCAAAGAAACTCCTTTGGCTTGACATGCTTTGCTCACCATCTCATGCCTATTTATAGGCAAAGATTTGGTCACCATAGGGCCACCTAAATGGCTTATCCACCAAGTAAACATAAGGCCAATAAAAGGCCATGTAACTCATCCCTTCACCAAGCATTCATTTGACCTACAAAAGGCCATGTAAATGGCTTATTCACCAAGCAATTATATGGATTAAAAAATGCAAAGTAGATGAGTTCTCCACCACTTAAATATTCACATATTTTTATTTATTTTATTTTTTTAACTTGTATTTGGCGAGCCCTACATGTGGAGGGACTCACACTAACAAATCTGCCCCCGTCGACTACATGGAGGGCTCTGCCATTCCTGCAGCTAAACGACAAAACTTGAGCTTTTCCTTGGGTAGAGTTTCAATTAACATGTCTGGTCCATTTTCTTATGTATGGATCTTCTCAAGCTGTAATAGCTTATGCTCCAACACATCCCTAATCCAGTGATATCTCACATAAATATGCTTTGATCTTGAATGGAAGGAGGCATTCTTCCTAAGATGTATAGCACTCTAGCTGTCACAGAATAATTGATATGTAGAAAGGGCAACACATTTCTGTAACTTTGATTGCCATGACACAACTCCCCCTATAAAAGTAATAAGGTAACCTAAAGTAAACTTTCTTGAGTCTACATCACCAGCCATATATGCGTCTGTCTATCAAGTCAACACCAGTTTGGTATATCCAAAACAAAAGCATATTTTGGTAGTACCCCGTAGATACTTGAGAATCCATTTCACAACAGCCTAATGTTCCTTTCCAGGATTTGAAAGGAATCTACTCACTACACCAACTGCGTGAGCAATATCTAGCCTTGTGCACACCATGTCATACATTAAACTTCAAACTGAGAAGCATATGGAACCTTATCCATATCTTCATTCTCTTTATTTGTGGAAGGGCTTTGCTTAGAACTTAGCTTAAAATGATTAACAAGAGGACAACTAACCGCTTTAGCTTTTTCCATATTGAATCTCTTAAGTACTTTCTCAATGTACTTCTCTTGTGACAACCATAACTTCTTGGCACTTCTGTCTTTGGTAATCTTCATGCCAAGAATTTTCTTTGATGGCCCCAAGTCTTTCATAGCAAAAGACTTGCTCAATTGCTTTTTGAAGCTGCTAATTCGAGAAACATTCTAGCCAATAATTAATATGTTATCCACATAGAGCAAAAGAATGATGAAATCATCATCGAAGAATTTCTACATAAAAACACAATGGTCTGATGTAGACTTTTTGTACCCTTGCTCCCCCATAATAGACTCAAACTTTTTGTACCATTGTCTTGGTGTCTGCTTTAAGCTATAGAGGCTTTTCTTCAATCTCCAAACATAGTCCTCATTTCCTTTTTTCTTGAAACGCCCTGGCTGCTCCATATATATCTCTTTTTCCAAGTCACCATGTAGGAAGGCAGTTTTTACATCCATTTGCTCAACCTCTAGGTTAAGACTTGTTGCTAACCCCAACATTGTGAAAATGGATGTCATTTTTACAACTAGTGAGAAAATATCATCAAATTCAAATCCTTTTCTTTGGCTGAATCCTTTGACAACCAGTCTTGCTTTGTATCATGGACTGGAGTTGTGTTCTTCGTGCTTGATTCTGAACATCCGTTTATTTTTCAAGGCTCTTTTCCCTTTTGGAAGCTTCCCCATTTCAAAGGTTTTATTCTCATGAAAGGATTTAATTTCATCTTGCATGGCTTCCATCCATTTCTGCTTGTGCTCATTAGACACTGCTTCTTCAAAGCTCTTAGGTTCTCCCCTGTCAGTGAGTAACACATACTCATTTACTGGATACCTTGTAGAAGGTTGTCTAATTCTCCCACTTATCCTTAGAGGAACTAGGGAGGCTTCTAGGTTTGCTTCTTGATGATGAACATCATCATCTTCCTCATCTTCAACTTCAATGGGAGCATCACCTTCATTAGGATGATAAATTTGATCTTCATATCCAACTTGTCTTGGCACCGGCGTTGGAGGGATTAATTCCAGATCTACTGAGTCACCATTGGAATTAGGAACTTCCTTCCTTACTTTTGCAATACCTTAAATGTTTCATTTTCAACAAATATAGCATCACGACTTCTAACAAGTTTCTTCTCAACTGGATCATAAAATCTATAGCAAATTGATATTGACCATAGCTAATAAAGATGCATTATCGTGTTTTCACATCAAGCTTGGACCTTTCATCTTAGGAATATGCACATCAGCCTTGCAGCCAAACACCCGCAGATGGTCATAGGAAACATTTTTTTTTCTGACCATACTCTTTCTAGAACATCTAGCTTCAAAGTAATACATGGTGAAAGAATCAATAGATGTGCAGCTGTGAGTAAAGCTTCACCCCAAAATGTCTTTAGCAACTTTGCATGTGAGAGTAAACACCTGACTCTCTCCATCAAAGTTCTATTCATCCTTTCAGCTAGGCCATTCAACTGCGGTGCTTTTAGAGGTGTTGTTTGATGGCAAATACAATGCTCCTTGCAATAAGCATCAAATGGTCCAATGTATTCTCCACCGTTGTCTGTCCGGATGCACTTCAGCTTTTTCCCAGTCTATCTCACAACTGAGGCATGAAATTCTTTAAAGACATTCAATACTTGATCCTTTGTCTTTAAATTATACACCCATGTCTTTCTGGAGTGATCATCAATGAAAGTCACAAAGTATTGAGCACTACCAAGTGACTTTGGCATTAGCCCACATAAATCTGAATGTATCAGATCTAATACATTCTCCATCCTGAAAGGAGTGGAACTCTTGAAAGCAACTATGCTTTGCTTTTCTTCTAAACAACAACACACTTCTGTAGATGCACACATTCAATTCCAGATAGTGCATTCTTTTTCACTAACTTGGTCATACCTTTCTCGCTCATGTGACCAAGTCTCTCGTGTCATAATTTAGTTGTATCGTCTTTCTCCATTACATTCACAACTGAAGGAAGAGCCACACAGCGAAAGCAGAAAATTTGGAAAGACGAATCCAGCAAAAGATTCGTATTCCAGTTTTCTAATTTTTTTTTTCGAAAAATAATACTTTGTTAAAACTCTTTTAACAAAAATAAATTAGGCAATGTTTCAAACTCTTTGAAACTATGCCCTAACCTAAGATTTTAGTAAATGCATTTTGCAAAAATCATTGGAAATTTCAAACATTTTGAAAAATCATTTCTATGCCAAAACCCTTTTTACATAGAGAATTTAGTCATTTATCAAACACTTTGACTAATATCTAAACCCTATGAAAGGCCCATAACTCTAACCATGGATAATCTCACCAATTATGTGCAAAACACAAG
Organism: Codiaeum variegatum; assembly: GCA_948294925.1. Lineage (NCBI taxonomy): Eukaryota > Viridiplantae > Streptophyta > Magnoliopsida > Malpighiales > Euphorbiaceae > Codiaeum > Codiaeum variegatum. The sequence goes on along the minus strand of CAOJBK010323653.1, from coordinate 3,888 downwards.
TTGAACAAAGAATAGTAAGAAGCATAAATACCTCTCTTCCTCCTTCGTTAAGCTCTTCAAATGTGAAGTCTCTAGCTTGAGACATACCGAGCTATCCCAATAGCTTGTTCTCTAGTTCTCTTCAAGAAACTTGAATCTTCTCTCATTGGAATCACCTAAATGCTTGATTCTTGCTTCTTTACTCGAGAACTTGAGACTTTGAGGATGGTTTTGGACTTTGAGCTTTTCCACACTCCCTTCCCAAGGGCTAATTGAAAAATGAATTTGTTCTTGAAAAATACTCTTCAAAATAAACTTACTCTCTCAATTTGGTGTGATTTTGAAGTTTTCTCTCTCAAACTCTTAGAGAGCTTATCTCTCTATCTCATTGGAGAAGATGATGAATAGTTACTCCATCATCTTCTCTTTTAGTATGAGAGTGAAGTAATTTTTGGCCAAAGGGAAAAAGATAAAGCAATCCCATATTTATACCCATAACTTCTCCACCCACTTTTCCTTAAATTAAGGAACTATGTTGGAAAGTAATGACTACTTGTTCTAGTTGATTTTTGACTAAATGATTAGTCAATTAGTCAACTAGGTTAAGTATATAATTAGTAGGAATCATCTTTAATCCATAATTAACCACATCCTATGTGGATTAGGCTAACATCTCATGTCAAACTTAATTATTTTGTCATTAGTCAATAACTATTTCAATTACTCCTACCCATTTGTATCTAATACAAATTAAGACATAATTGAAAATTTATTTTTATGAATTAAACATCCAGATATGCTAGGATCCTATAAATTTAATTACATTTTTAATTCTATCATCATTAAAAATTAATTAAACCATTTAATTAATCATTAATATGATACATACAAGTTAATGGGAATCACCATTTGGTATGTGACTTACTAGGTTAATGTTCTAATTAGCAATGGGATAAATAAAACTCTTTTCTTTCCACCAAATGTGTTAACCTAATTCCACACTTAGTCCCATAAGTCGTGAGTGACGTCTAGCATAACATATCGCGACTACCTAATTTGAAATGAATGTCGATGATCATATCCCCTACATAAGCATGGACCTCTCGATCATAATTACCATGCACTTGAATCCCTTCATTACATATTCCCGATCTCAGCTAGGGTCATGGAAGAATTCAAACCCTATGTGCTAGATCATATGACTTCTATCCAGTGTGAGTTATCGATAAACAGGTTCCAACTAGAAACTCTTTCCAATGAACCTTATCCACCCTGGCCAGGGATTTGCATATCAAGAACAACTAGAAGTCATAGGATTTCTTCCTTGGTTACCCAAGTTAATGAACTCTATCTTGGTTAAACACTTATCCTAACATACCACTGTTTTTTGCCACCACATGTCATAAACCAATACGTGACTTGCATCAGTATGTAAATAGTAACAAACCATAGCTACCAATATGCCAGATAATATGTCACCTCAAGTCTAAGGATTACATGCACAATCGTGATTTAGATGATGTGATATTGACTGGTAGGTAACAACCCATGTATCCATCATCTAACATCACTATTCAACTTACTCATCTCATGAGTGCTCACGTGTTGTCACGACATCACATTTCTATAGCATGAGACTTACTACCTCCATACCAATAAGTTTCCAATACTCATCATGGATGGCAACAGAGGTGATGGTCTTCCAGATTAATGGCGTCCCTACCAATAATCTTATGAAAAACCTTTAAAGCATCTGTTAAAAGGGCAATCTGTCACTCATATTCTCAAAATTTTTGAGAATAGATTCCCTACAGAATACTTAAGGGACATATATACATTCGATACTAGTAATAAATCCATGTAAAGAACATATATACTAAGCCAGTTAGGTTTTCATTTACATTCACATGTTGAGTATAAGCTCTAGGGCATACACTGCTAACAACAACATCATTGGAGAGTCTTGCTTGCATCATATATAGTTTTGAGCACTTATTTCCTTTTGAAACTATTAATGATCCTTTGGTGAGCTTAAAGGTGCTGCAAAAGCCTTCATCGTCAAAGGTGCCAACAAAGATTAAGTTTAGGCGTAATTCTAGAACATGCCTAACATCCTTTATAGGTAGCCTTGTACCATTCTCTGTCTCTAAATAAATATCACCTTTTTCGATGATGTTTGCCAAATCACTATTTCCCATTTTAATGACACCAAAATCATCTGTCGTATATGATGAGAAGAATTCTTTATGCGATGTGGCGTGAATGGTGGCACCACTATCTCCAACCTAGCTGTACTCGCAAGCTGCAATATTTACTTCATTTCCATATGATACAACATGAAATTCCTCATTAGCCGTAGATGCTTGTTCATCATCACTGCTATCTTCCTTCTTCACTCCTTTTCCTTTGTTCTTTTTTTGTTGCTTCTTGAACTTTTGGCAGAACCTTTTGATGTGGCCCTTCTTCTTATAGTGATGGCATTCAACATTGGCATATTTATTTGACTTTCCTCTCGGCTTCTGTTCCTTAGATTAGCTCCTCCCTTGAGACTCTGTAACAAGAACATCTGGTTGTGATGAAGAAGATGAGCTTTGTGATTGCCTTCTCATTTCTTCATTCAAAATACTATTTTTAATTGACTACATCGTTAGGTGCATTATTGGTGATGGATATCTTCAGAGTCTCCCATGACTCAGGTAAAGAGCCTAACACTACTAGAGCAAATACTTCATCATCGAGATTTATGCCCATCCTAGATAATTGATCCATTATCCCTTGCATCTCATTTAGATGATCTGTTGTAGAAGTCCCTTCTTTATACATTGACTACGTCAATATTGTCAAGTAAAATAATTTATTGCTTCTAGTTTTTAACGTATAAAGCTGCTCAAGCTTGTTCCATAGCGTTCAGGCATGAGTCTCATTGTAGCTGTGGTTGAACACATTATCTTAGACATATTGTCGGATGAAGCTACACACTTGCTCGTGGTCAAATTCCCATTCTTGATCAGTTTTGTCATCGAGTTTGACTGTACTAAACACTAGCAAATGCAATTTCATCACGAATAAGAGATCCTCATTCTTGCTTCTCCATATCTGGTAGTTTGTGACATTTAAATTAATCATCTTAGCAACTTTTGCCTCCATGTTGACTAATAACCAATAGCCCCGGTATTACTTGTTGAGCAACATGTATTAAAAACACATAAATTATCTTGCTATTATGCAAGTAAATAGTGTATGAAATATTGTAGTAAAAATACATTCCACGAAAATTCCCAGCAAAGAGAGGTGGCTTCACAATGGATGCACTTAAGTACTAAGTCTTTCCTTAGCCAAAATTTTACATGAACAATTAATAGCACAATATAACATAACAACTACACTTGACAATAGCTATCAATGAAGTAAGGATAATAACACAACAAATTTAATGTGATTCATCCTTTGATTTGGGCTACGTCCACGGGACAAACTCTAAATATTTTCTTCCACTATTAAAAATAATGGGTACAAAGAGAGAGACTTCTCTAAACAATTTCTAGAGGCACTATAACAATTTGAGATAAAGCAAAAATAGTGGCACTAAAAAATTCAATTTTCTTCACTATTTTTGTCACTCGCTCCTTTTGGAAACTTACCAAAATACTCAGCTCTCTCTTACTCTCAAATCACTCTTCAAAGGAACTCCTTTGGCTTGACATGCTTTGCTCTCCATCTCATGCCTATTTATATGAAAAGATTTTGTCACCATGTGGTCTCCATAGGGCCACCTAAATGGCTTCTCCACCAAGTAAACATATGGCCAATAAAAGGCCATGTAACTCATCATTTCACCAAGCATTCATATGGCTTATAAAAGGCCATGTAAATGGCTTATCCACCAAGCAATTATGTGGATTAAAAAAT
>CAOJBK010323270.1:0-10342 GCA_948294925.1 Codiaeum variegatum | reverse complement strand
ATCTACAATAGTTTCTCTGATATTTGCCTCCAACCTCTTGACAAAGTTGACAAAATAGCTATCATATATTGACAAGAGCATAGGATGATCTGCATTCTTTTGATCAGAGAAATCCTGCTCATCAACATCTTCAATCTCTTCCATGCTAGCAGTAGCAGATCTTGTCAATGGTTTTTGAGGCTCTGCTGGCTTTGCAGAGGAGAAATGGAAGCTTTTCATCATCTCATCAAACTTAACAAAGTATGATGTGAGCCCAACTTTCTGACTTATTGCATCAACAACGGTAAAAGCATCTTTTCCACTTTCACCAGACTTGTTATAAATAACACACTCTCCCAAGAGAACTGCAGCCAATCCCCTTATGCACACAGTTGCGGATGGACTTGACACCACCTCAAGAAGATATGTCAGGTGGGGACGTGAATCCAGGAAGCACTGAACTGCATTAGGGCAGTCAGCCAGCCAAGTGACCAGCAATTTAAAAATAATTGGTTGAACATAGAGAATTCCTGTCACACTCAATTTTCCATCTTTGCTTTTCAGGTTGGAGGACAGAGCCAAGTATTTCACCATGCGGTGCATCAGTGGCTCTGGAGCTCCCAAGGATGCTGCAGGTGACTCCAGTTCAATTTGTAGAACCTGTAAGCACACTTCTAAATTAAATATTTTTTGAAAAAGATACTGGAGAAAAATAGGTTAATGATTGAGAGAAAATCAAGTCCTCTCCAATGCTCCTCTCATTTTGCTTTTTGTGACATGAATTAACTAGTACTAGATACCGAGTGTTCATATTCCAATTTGATAAGATCACCCCCCTAGATGACAAAGTAAATAGAAAGTATTTTCCAAAGTGCCATTCCCCAAACCAATTATAACTAATATAAAGTTTCTTACAAGAAAATGTAATTATTCAATGGTTGCTGTGTCTATCAACTATTGTATTCTAAAAGGAAAGCAAATGCATGGATGAAAGGAAATAAAATAATCTTTTGGGTGCTTTGTATGTCCTTTGAATCATTTCCAACGCCTCTTTTTCAGTCATTTTATAAGGTGACGTTTGATAAAACTGAAAATTAAATACTGAATTTGAAGTGCTTAATAAAAATAAGTGAATCACTTATTGTATTCAGTACAAATTTTAAGTTAAAGTTTTAACTTACCATTTTAAGTAGTTTTTATTTAATTTAAACTTTTAAGGTCAAAGTTATCAAATGGACTTAATATGATTAAGTGCTGAAAATTTTAATTTTAAGTGCTGAATAGAATAGAGTCTGTAATGAGTACATCAGGGATAAAGTCGGAGTTGCTCCTATAGAAGACAAATTGAGAGAAAAAGACTAAGATGATTTGGGCATGTGCGACGTAGACCTTTAGATACAACGATCAGAAAATTTGAACACCTTATGGCAGATGTGGGTAAAAAAGAGAAAGGTAGACCTAAACTAACTTGGAGTAGAGTCATTCAACGTGATCTTGAGTTCTTAAACATTTTTGATAATATGGTTCACGATCGCCCCGAGTGGAAGTGGAAAAAGGGAATCCATATAGCCAATTCCAATTAACTTGGAATTAAGGTTTTGTTGAGCTGAATTGAGTTGAATTGTAAGTGCTGAACGAAATTAAGTAGAGTTATTAAACATCTTCTAAGAGTATATTTTGAACATAATGCATCAGCATATCATGGGGACAATTGTATTAGTTAATGTTCAAGGTGGTGGATGGTAAAACAGATATCAGGAGTGCACAAAAATGAAAAAAGCAAACACCAATTGCATGGAGTTCAAATATCAGTTTCAAACAACACAAAATGATGAAACCTGAAAGATATTACAAAAGACACAGGATTGCGCGTGGCTAACTATTAGTCTTTTCCCATGCCACTCCAAAATCAAATACAAATGTAATAGAGAAGGATAAGAGTTTGCATACCCTTTCCTTGCACTGGATATTGTCCTTGAGTATGTGAGAAAGTACACTAGCAGCCCTACAACAGATCTGTGCTTCAACATATTAGCAGGATTGTTCACATGAGAAACAGAGACAATAAATTTCAGATTCTATTCAACACACTTCAATCTTTTTTTCCAAGTGTTGTTGTAAAGTGCTACAAATTTACCTCAAGATCCCCATCACTTTCGCCCAGAGTAAGACCATGTAATAACATGCTGCCATATAGATAAATTTTGTAAGATTGTTGACAAGAGAAGAAATTCAATCAGAGATATCAATGACATAGCATAGACCATAGCAAGATATATTCAGTTACTACTGTAAAATTCCGAATGTAGTCACCAGATTCAAAATTGAAACAAACAAACCTTCCAAAAGACATGTTCACGTCCTCGTCAATAGGAGCATGAGTCATTGAATATGGTTGAGGAATTAATGTGGATGCTAACATTGCTTGACCATCAGAATTCCTCTGAACAAATATGAAAAATTTCTGATTAGATCGTTGATAAAGTCAATCAAAGCAATGGATCACGTAAAAGAATTCTTCTAGCCTGTTACAGATATTATACATATTTGAAATCTAATAATTGATTTAACACATCTAATGGTCACATGAGCAAACAATAAAATTATGAGTTTAAAGAGAAAATACATGAATGAACCTCACAAAAACTCTTAAAAACATGGTCAGCAGCCATGAACTCTTGCATGCTAGATGTCCGTAAAATGATTCGAAGAATGGAATTCAAAGCAGGTTCTACTTGTGGCTCCTCACCAAGAACTTTGGTCGCAAGGGCATCGAGATTCTTGGGATGCCCAGCAATCAATTCACCAATACACCGCAATGCCTACAAAGAAATCATCTGACTAAATAAAACTGGAAAAAATGTCTTAGAGCCTCAATTAATTTAACTGAGAAGCCCCCAAAAATCAAGAGTGTACAGATAATCTAACATAAGGCTGATCTAGTAACTGGTGAACTAAGATACTGCATTCCCATAGATGCACACATCATCTGAAAAAATACTATGTTAAAAGAGCCTTCAAGTTTCTTTAGATGTTATGTCTGAAGTTGCAGCTTTCAATCACAAAAACAATTGAGAAGCTTCAAGAAAGGCGCCTTACCCCACAACGTATGGCAACAGGAGCCCATTGGCTTTCCACACCCAACATCAGAAAATAATCCAAAAAAATTTTCTACAAGAAAATACAACATGATTTTAGGATAAGGTGTCACAATCGTACCTACGATATTAGGTGCTAATTAAAGCAGATATAATCTGGTAACTAAACCTGAACAAGGACTGTTTTATTGGTCATCTTGTTTGCATCTTTCCCAGGATCAGTCTCCAAACCTCCCATCATTAACAAGTTAATGGTTTCTAATGCGCTGAGTACATTAATTGTCTACTGGCATGGTGATTGTTATCGAAACAAAAAAAAATTCATCAGTAAGGCACGAATGACATCACAACAAAATATCAGCAGCAATCAAAGAGTCAAACTATTGAAATAATGTAAAATTGAGACAATTGAGTATCTAACCTTTTGTTGGGTAAAACTGTAAGCACTCCCTCGTAACTTTAAAATTGATATCAAGGCATCAAAACCTATTGTCTCCCTGAGTAGTATCTAAAACATAGAAAAATTCGTATTAGCAACGGAATTAAGTATGAGTGCATAACCAACAATTTCAGAAACTACAAACCTGATTAGATACATTGTTACGGATAAGATTGTTTAACAATTCAAGACAGTCCTGGCAGTAAAAAATATCAGGAAATATTAGCAACAGATTCATATACTTCTACAACACCAAAAGATAAAATCAAATTTGACTTCAAAAACCATGAAGGTCATTTCAGCCATGGAAACTTTAATAAGGTTCCTAATAGTAATGGGAAGAAAGGAATAGCCACAAGAAAATATTCGCACACATTGTAACAAAGATATTCTAAAAATTTTTAGCAATGAATCTTGTCAAAAAAAAAAAGAAAATAAAGGAGCTCTTCTTCTCTGCAAACCATTAGAGAAAAATAAACCTCTAGGAAATTCAGTACAGAATTATTTACTCAAAATGTGATGAAAATTTGAAACCTAGAAACTAGAATTGAACAGTAAGTGTAACCATTTAAATTTAAGATTGCGCTGGTGCAAAAATAAGCAGAGGTGTAAATAGACAGTTCTGAAGTCTCCCTGTGGGGACGAAAATCCAGTAGCAAACAGGCTAAAAAAGTCCTTATACATCCACATTATGAAATTGAGTAGAAAACTGATTTACCTGCACAACAACACCACCTTCTGAATCTCCTTCCTCCTTAATAATGCTAAAAATTTTCTCAAATGCACCTTCAAAGACCACAATTTTTTGAATCTCCTAAGATTATCAACTAAATCAGTTAGTGACAATATCGTTCTTACAATCTCAACAATAGGGCAAAAAAAAAGGCTTAATGATCTAAAATACCCTATATTTAACTGCTTTTTTCAACTCTACCCCATTCTTTAAAAATGATCAATTTACGCATCGTACTTTTCGAATAGTTCCAAATCTACCAATCAGCAATTCATGCTGACTTGGCCTATTTGGAGCTTTAGATTCTCATGATTTTTTACTCCATAGTAAATTTGGAACTATTCAAAAAGTACAATATGTAAATTGACAAGTTTAAAGGTTGGGATAGAATTTAAAAAACCCATAAAGTGCAGGGTAGATAAGATCATTAAACCAAAAAAAAGACAACAAAAGAAAGCGAGAGGAGATAATGACTAGAAGTAAAAAGAATTCACCTCAGCTTCTCTAGTCAAGTAAGTAAGAAGCAGCAAAGCCTCATTCCGTATAACCTACGAAGTCCATAAATACTTTACCAAAAACGAAGAACAATTGTTTAACAAAAATAATCAGTTAATGGCACTAATTACTAAATTCTAATTTATTTAAGATTTCAAAAAACATAATTTTGATTGTTCGTCTATAATCAAATATTCATACAAACATGGCATAAATAGCAGTCATTTTAGAAGCATAAATTCAGATGGTCTTCACAGGTTAGTGAGAAAAAATTCTGCATATCATTTTAATTTCATTTAGCGAGAAATATTTGTACCTCTCGATCCATAAGCATATCCATTAGCCGAGTGATACCACGAGGAATAGTTAAAATGGCTTCCTGCAATCTGAAGAGGAACCCAGCAGAAAAATATCAAGCAAACAGAGAAAAAAAATTAAACTAAAAAAATCTAGGTGAAAGAAATATTGTTATAAATACAGACCTATTAGGAGAATTCGTGAGAAGAGCAGTCAAAATTTGAAGGGTATAGTATCGTACATAGAAATCCTCCTCTGACTGCCCAAGTGCGAAGAAGAAAAAAAAAAGTAAAAATCTTCTCTAACCAGGTAGAGAAAATTTACATTAAATAAAAACATTTCATATATGAACAGAGAAATCTCACCAACAAACTTAGAAGAAGGGAAATATTTTCCGCCTCTCGGGAAAGTAAATCAGTATTCATTAAAGCTGGTTGGACCTCATTCTTTGGCCCTTTTGTATGATTTAAAGGTGTCAGAGCACTCACAAGAGTTTCTAGGGCACCTCGAATCTGCACCAAGTATGGTTTTCAATATATAATGAAGCTGGATAAAGGTGTCAAAACAAAAGTAAAATCTGAACTTATCAATACAAGAGCAAGGAATGACCATATATGTAGATCAAGTAAATAAAACTTCCGAAACAGAAAGATAAAAAGTAACAGAGATTGTTAGGATTTTCAAGACTGAGACAATAACGTTTCTATATTTCAATGGTTCGGCAAAACAGATATTCGTTATTATTTGTCCATCCAACATAGAATTCTATATAACAGTCAAACTTAAAAGGGAAGATGAAGGAGAAAAACTGAAAAACAATAAGGAACAGAATTCAGATACCATTTCAACATCATCCCTTTCCTCCTTTAGTACACCCATGAGTACAGGAAATCCTGCAAGGAGGGAAAGGAATGAAGTAACAAATGATAAGAATAAGTAAAAAAGATCTTAATTAAAAAAAAAAAAAAAAGAAGTGCATACCCATGGCTCCAAATGCCAGCTGCGCAGCATTACTCTCTGCCACAACAGACTGAAGCTCTGCCATGGAAGTCCTCCGGTCCTCAGGCAGTACACCGTTGCTTATTCGGTCGAGCAGTCTTTCAACATAGCTATTGATACAAACCATATAGAAGATTAGTTCTAGTACATATAATAAATGAATACAAAAAATGCAAAAATCCTTGGCCATAAGGAGATAAATGCAAACCTTATGAATGATACATGAAAATAGGGAGCAAACACATCATAAGACTAGGCAAATAAGTAAGATCAATTTCAACATACTTCAAGCAATAAAAACGAGAGTAACTATATTGAAAAATGACGATTATCTAATATCATTACAAATGTAACAAATACTTGACATATTAACACCATTCCGCATTAAAAGCATCAAAATTCATAGCAAGATTCAAAAACCTTGACTTTTCAATTAAAGGTGATATTAAGTAACACAACTCCAACATTCCATTTATAAAAAACTCACAACTTTCACTAAAAAGCATCTGATTACCATAACTTTCAATAACCAAACGCACTGCTAACACCAACAGTATTCAGTGGAACAGGAAACCAAAATCTCAAAATTCTACCAACAAGCGAAAAAAGAACCTGCAATTACCTATCCTCGTTCGAAGCAGAATTCTCATTGCCAAAAACAAGTCCAACCATTCCCTGCCACAAAAAACAACTCACTTAACCCCCGAAAGCAAAAAGCAAAACTAAACTAAACAAAACAAAAATCAAGCTAAAAAAAATCCAATTGACTAAAAAAGTATAACGCGCATTGAATCATTATCTGAAAAAAATACAAATCAAAACCTAATCGAGTAGTAACTTAGCCATAAATACAGAAATCCAAGTGCAGAATAGGCATTAATTTTGCATCAACCAGGAACCAGAACAAGAGGACAAGAGATTATCACCTTGTAACGAGAAGCCAAATCCATTTACGCTAACACAGCTTAATAATTAGAAATTGATGTAAATAATTAACTATTTTGGATTATTAGGGTTTTGCTGAAGCTAAGCTAAACGATGATTTGGACGAAAATAGAGAAAATCTGAAAAATTGCAGAGAGAAGTCTATAATGGGGAAGATAGAGAGATTTTGACAGAAAAGGTGATGTTTTGGGCTTTGTAATATTTTTCTTTGGACTTGACCCATAAACCCACTTCGTTCTTGGATATGGATTAAGAGACTGTTTAAAATTGGGCCATTTGGGCCAACTGGTTTCAATGCTCTGCCTTTCCATTTGTCTCGATAAACTGGATAGAGAGAAAATCGTACCCCATGCACCTTTACTTTTTCAAAATTTTATTTTATAAAAAAATTCTTTTTTTTTCTACCCAAAAAACTAAAATATTGACATTATTTTATATTTATTTGTAAAAATTAAATTTAAAAAGATTTTTAAATTGAATATAAAATTAAAATCAAAATTTTAAATAGAACTAATTTTAATTTAACATATCATTAAGAGTAATTTTTTAGAACATAAGTAAGTGGACTATTTTTACAATGTATACTGCATTTAAATTTAATTTATTTAATTTTCATGGAGAAAAGAAATTTTTGGTTGATTATTTTTTATTTTTTAATTTAAATTTAATAAAAATAAATGAAGTAAAAATTTCAAAGAGCTAGAACAATTTAGAATATTGTCATAAGTTAGGAAGTTACATATTAGTATAAATATTTAATTAAACTAGTTTTTATTGAACGTGTTTCACACGTTGCTAAAATGACGGTTTATATATTTAATTGTAATTGAGATTGACATATTTTTAATAAATTAAAATATATTAAACGACAATATATAAATGAAATATAAAATTTTAAAATCATTATTGTTGCATATATTATATCTTTTATATCTTTTATCTTTAATTATACTGAAATATTTAAATTAAACTTGAATAACTTATAAATAAGTTAATATTTTAATTTTAACATAATTTAAATAATATCTATATTAGTAAGTCTATATACAATCTTATTTTATAACTAATGTCAAATGTTAATTCTAATATAAAATGATGAATAATATTATTAACATTATTAATGTTGTAATGTAGTGATAGATTTTTAGCTATTTTTTTTATTTATAAATTCCAATTATCATATATTTATTTTTTACCAAATCATTAAAATATTCAAGTATAATTTCTAAATAATTTATATTAAACATTTAATAATCAAATATATTAATTTCTAAAAATTATTTACACTAAACACAACAATTTACTTAACAAAATATATTATTTTATAAAATCATTATTTATGCATTTAAATTAAATTTTATATAGCAAAAAATTTGAATGGACTTAGGCCGATTTTCTTTTCTTTTCTTTTTCTTTGTTTAGTGTTTTTTTTGTCATAATTTAAAATATCCTAACCTATAAAAACTCTCTTATTTTTTAATAAGCAATTTAATATTTAATTATTAAATTAGCAATTTATTTAAAATAACCCTACAATTAAGAATATAACAGAAAATGATCATCATGTGATATTGACACAATTTCAAATACTATGCGTATACAGTAACTAAATAGTAAAATCGATGGGCTATAGCAGTAGAACATAATTTCAATGAGTATAAAAAAATATAAACCAAATTCACTTTGACATATGCCAATCTTTTTAGCATAATTGTTTTTGTTTTATATTTTTCAATGTTTTTTTTTATATAATTTTGGCTACATTGTAGTTTTTTTCTTTACAAAATTTATTTATTTATTGTTACTTTTTTCAAACTTTTTATCAAATTTTATTATAAAATAATTTATTAGTTATAAAAAAAATTATGAACTTGTCACAAAATTGTAAATCAATCATGAATTTTAAATATTAATAATTAAGTAAATTAATTTTTAATTTTCAACTGATTAAGGGATATGACCAAAATACGACGAATTTAACTTCTGTCAATAACAATGCCATGCAATTATTCAAAATTTATTTAAACCATTATAGTATTTGAATAAAAATATATATTTTGATTAATATAAGTATAATTACATACATTACGTTTTAGCATCAAGAGAAGCCAAAACTTAATGATAAGTTGAAAAAAAATATTTATATATTAAAATTTATTATTTTTTATTATTTAATTAATAAATTATTAACACTTATATTGGGTCATATTAATAGACAATGAGAAAAAATTAGTAAAGGCATTTAAATAATTTTATCGATATTCATTTTAGTTATTTTTATATTTATTTTTTGATACAATAGAGGGCTAAATAAGTTATGAGCTACACAATATGGATAACTTTTTCCTTAACATGTGTCATTACAGTGAAATCTCACCTAGTGTGAAAAAGTATATTTGAACCCGAAATATTTCTCACTTTCAAGAACAGTGCTCTTTTTACTTGAGTTAACTCTCAAATATCACTTTTATATTTATTTTTCTTCTTACTCTTTTTTTTAATCATGATTCACCTGTCAATTCCTATTACAACTCATTTTAAAACATAATATAATTTAAAAAATCAAAATAAAACTGACTCATAAAATTAAAATATTAGATTGAATTGATACCTAAGTAATTTTATTTACTTATACTTATTTTTAATTCCTCCAATTAAAATTTTCAACTTAATAAAAACTCTAAAATATGTTAATTTAAGGATGTCACTCACATTTCTTTTTTTTTTCTTTTTTTTGAAAAGGAGAATATAACTCGCATTGTATAAAGTTTTTTAATATTTTTTTGATTCATTATTAATTAGTGCAAAACTTGTAAAAATAAAATAAAATTTAGTGTAACCTAAAAGATATTTTTAATCTCATAATTTTCTTCAAATTCTAGTTTTTTGGCCAAATATTTTCTTCACGATTTTATTTTGATTAGATTTTTACAATTTTTTTTAATTAGATTTCTCCTTAAATTCTATTAATAAAAGTTTTTTTTTTAATTTCTTAAAGCATCTCTAACCCACCTTTATAATGAAGAATTTTTTCTTCATTTTACTCTAATCCACCTTCATTTTGTGCTCCAAAATGCAGATTCTTCATTTTGTGCTTCATATATGCAGCCAAAAAAAGCATTCTTCATTTGTACTTTTTATTTCTTTTAAAATTTCAATAACAACCAAATTTTATCATTTGTTATAATGTAGTCCAAATAACTTTGTTGAATTTATTCTAAATTTATATTATATTTATCATATTATTACCAAATGCATATAAATTTAATTTAATTTTTATTATTTTTACTTAAATATTATTATTATTGTCATTAAAAATAATATTATTTTTTTACTTAAATAATAAAATATTTTTAA
>CAOJBK010322915.1:0-11613 GCA_948294925.1 Codiaeum variegatum | reverse complement strand
GCAACCTCCAAATAAACAATTTAATCTTTGGTGGCAATCTCAACTTCCACAGTCTGATCCATGCTCACTTCTTTTGTTGATCTATTATATCACACACTTCAAATATCGAAACCTTAGACCTTAATAAAAAATAATATATTTATGTATAAAATAGAGGCTATTTCTCCCATAGTGCTAGATGATAAGATCTTCCTCATACCTCATTGATGAAGGGATAGCCAAAACAGAAGCAACATCCTTCTCATTAAATAAGGACAATAGCATTTCCCCATCCTATTGTCTCCTCCCACCTCTATAAGCTAATTAAACTTAATACCATATAAAATTTTAAGGGCTTGGAGATTTTATATAGAAATCATCCTCATTATTTAGCCATAGATCACCCCATAAACATACATGAGAACCATCACTTATCCTCCACCGATACCTAGGTTTAAGAATATTTTTTACACTCCAAATACTTCTCCATATTGATTTCACACATGTCTTCATGAGCTCTTACCCTAAATTCACATTGATTCACCTACTATCTGCTTCACCTTTGGCTTAGGCTTAATATCCATCTTCTTAATTCTGTCAAAATTTTGGTCCTGACATTCCTTTCGCTCTTATTGTCCTTACATATCTCATCATCCCCGAAGCACTATGTTGAATTAGATTCTTAATTTCTTCTTTGGAACCATAAAAGCAATGAATCAAGCCTGAAATAATTTTGACACTTAAGTAAATGAACTGATTAAATTAGGCAATAGAGATTGGCACTAGTCTTGGGGATCCCTTTAAGTGTTGTAAGGAAGAGTTTGTGTAACATATGGTCTTTATAGATTTATGCATTGATATCTATTCTAAACTTATTTACATGACTCTTGGGACAAAGTGAGCCATGATAATTGTCTAAATGAGAAGGGATCTTGAACTTTAAAGGATAATATCTATTCAAAATAGTATCAACCAATGAGGAGTCTTTTATAATGATGAAATCTATGTCTTCCTCTAAATCCCATCCCTATGATGTTTTCTTTGACCTACTTGTCCAAATCCTTTCCTTTTGGTCTACTAGCCTTTTTCTCATCTAAAATAACTTTTCCTCCTCATCTAATGAATATTTTATAATGGTTTTCCCTTTATTCCAAAAGGTGAAGCTCTTTCCTGATGCTATTATCATCCCCTTGAGAGTGTCTCATTGTTCATGGGTATGATGAGGGTGAAGTTGGCTGGTGATAGGACATTAGAGCCCCAATTGACCATCCGCATCAAGTATGCCAATTGCTTATTCAAATTGACATACAATGTATATAATGGTTACATTACTTCTAGGTTATTAAAATCTGATGGTGTTTGGGAACCCAAGTGCAAATTATTTATTCCTATTTGAGCTTGTGCTACCCTAGATATTGGTGCATTTATTCCTTCTTGTGCTGTTACTTAAATTCTTAGGTTTTGGTTATGTACTACATTTCTGTCCAGTGGCATTGGGGATAAATTAAGAGCCAAATTGAGGTCCAATACATAATTTAGATAAGCCATCATTATAAGATTCCGTTCTTTAATGAAATTCTAGGCAAAGCTTTAACAAATGATGGTTTTTTCCATGTTCACCACACTAATGATGGCTTAAGTTCTAGAGAATAGGCTTGGGATGATCTTGGATGAGCCACATCGAACTAGAATGATCATGGTTCACACAAAACAACATTGGGTGATGCCCCTAGGCGACCACTCTGATGCTTTAGTTAGATCATAACACTTTTAAAGAGAGAAAAAATAGAGAGTGATTAACTTGTCACTAAAGCATTTAAAGGGTATATATAGAAGTAATTCCTAGTGGTCATTTCCCTTAATTCTAGGGATACAGTGGTTGTGGATAATAGCTATCAGCTTAAAAACCTGATAGCAGAGATATGGGGTGCTAGAATCCTGGATGATATGAAGGAAAAAATTGTAACATTTTTATAGTTGTGATAGATCTTCTTGGTGGGAATTTTGTCTAAATTGAACTGACCCCATGTTACATAATCTTGGTGATAGTAGGGTGAGCACAAGTTACTTAGAGCAACCCCAATAAGCAAAATTTCATTAATTCCTAATTAATAGCCTTAATTATGAGAATTAAAGAGATAAAACTGTTGAACAACTAAATATATAAAAAAACAATTACAAAATTTAAAGGTTGTAACATTTCAAATTTCAAATGTCATAGGTTGATGATATTAAGCTCCTTAGTTTATGGAGACATGGTCAAAGGTTAATATAAGGTATTAGCAAATAGAGGTGCTCGACAGAGTCTTGTAGAGATTGGTCCACTATTTGGTGCAACCCTTCACTTGTGCCATATAAAAGATTGCAGGAGACATTATTGACATCAGATAAGAACTTCGGCAACCCATAATCCAAAAATCCATCCAAAGGCCCGAGTAAAAAAAAGCAAGGTTGGACATGAGTATAATATATTAAAAAAGCATATGACATTCCCACAAACTATTTGTCATTGTAAATATCTTTGTATATATTTATTTATTCAGAAATTATACCTAGTCTTATGAGTCTAGTAAAAAATAAGCTAATTTGCTATATAATAGATAACGAAAAACAATTTGATTATAGAGAATTCAAAGAGTTATGCAAGATCCTTGGGATTAATTTAAGATTCACCTCAGTAGCTAAACCTCAGTCTAATGGAAAAATGTGAGTATTTAGTAAAATAACACTTCATGACTAAAGAAATGATTGAGGGAGAGGAAAGGAACATGGGCAGAAGGACTCAATAGTGTCTCATAGAGCTACTGAAACCACACTAAGGCTAACTATAGGAAAAAAACTCCATTATCACTAGTGTTTGGCTTAAAAGTAATGGTCCTAGTGGAAATAGGTCATCCATCCTTAGAGTAGATCATGATCTAGAAATCAATCAAGACTTGGAAAGAAGGCCAGACCTAGATTCATAGATGAAAAGAGGCTATTAGCTCAAGCAATAAAGGTAATATAGAGATGAAGAATGGCTCAGTACCATAATGAAATGGACAAGCACGTCTTTTAAAAAAGGTGATATAGTCTTGGGGAAGGCAAAAGTTACCCATGGTAGTGCTGGTGCTTGTAAACTGCAACCAAATTGGGAAGGACCATACCAAGTTAATGAGGTTGTTATATTTGGAGCATATAAGCTAGAGGATGTAAAAGGAAAAGAGCTACCTTATTCTTGGAATGCTGACAACTTGAAAAAAATTCTACCCATAGAGGATCATTTACTTATAGATTTTTTATTATGTTATTTTTAGCCTTTTTTCAATTTAAAGTTACTCTAATAAATTGCTAAAGGAAGGACAGTGGGTCACGGTGGTGCCAACCTAGTTGGGATAAATAATGGTACCTCTTAAGCTCTGACCTAAGCAACATTTTATTTATGAATAATACAATTATTTTGTCATTCTTTTAATTTATTCTCCATGCATACTTATGAAATTGAAAATTCATCTTACCTATAAGGGAGATTGAAAAAGAATATAAGGAATTTATGAAAAGACCTCACCTTATTGGAGGGTCAGCGCTAAACAAACCCAAAGTTACAACTAATAAATTAGAAAAAAGATCTTACCTATAAGGAAGGTCTTGAGAAAATAAACCTTAAATCCCAATAAGGTAGTGTAATAAGATTGGTAACCAATGACCTCAACAATAATGAGTTCGATACAAAACAAGCTTTAAATTTTGTGAAAGTAAAAATATAAGGCATCACCTTAAAGGAGGGTCAGAAGAAAACAAACTTTAAGTTCCACCAAGTGAAACAAGTTTGGCCTAAGACAAAAGACCTCACTCAAAACAAAAGAAAATATGTAAGGAAAATTTCCTAAGGTACAAATAACAAACTGCATCGGGAGCTAAGGTCGGAGTCAGTAAAATGGCAACAAAGGAAATTTTCATTGAAAATTTGTACAAAAAAAATAATAAAAAGAAAATTAAGCCCTATAAATATTTATAAAGGAAGATTGATGATGAAATTGAATTAAAGAATAACTGACACTAGGATTTATAGCCTCAATATGGTGACCTTCAGAATGAACCCTAATAGACCGAACTTTCAAATTAACCTCGACGACCAATTTCTGAGAGCATCTTAGGCCTGGAGAAGAGCGAGATCACTATTTCACATTGGAAGGGTTCTAAACTCCCTCATATTCTTCCCCAGGAAAAGGAAGGATGTCATTGAGGAATTGGACCTCACCTTCACCTCATTTATTTAAAGAAGCAAAAAGGATCTTCCCTCAGTAGGAATTCAACGCCTTAATGGCTCCGTAGATGGTTGATTGAAGAGCTTTCTCCAGCCATTTCTACTTTTAACCTCCTCACCTTAAGCTCCTCTTTTAGCAAGCGAGTCTTCTTTTAGGATGCTTGAAGCTTCTGCTCAACCCTCTTCTCTCTAGTGGAGAGTTTTTGGCTATGAAGCACCGACACTTCAAATAGGGTGAAGTGTCTGTGCCTGACACTTATTCGATACGTGTCCAACACCTTTTCATACATTGCTTAATTTTTATTATAATTTTATTTTAAGACACTTCCCTGATATGTTTCCAACACTTCTTCAACACTTTTTTGACATTGCATGACCCATTTTAAAAATAAATTACTAGATGTGCAGTTCATACAAAAACATCATAAACCTTTTTTTCTTAAATGTTCTAATTAATTAATAATATAACTTTTCATTTTTTATGTCATATATATGATATTAGTTGACTTTTAACTAAATGATTATATTTAAGACTAAAATATCATGGAATTTCTCTTAATTTCTCTTTTGTTTCAATAATCCTTTTTTTATATTGATCTATACATATTAAATTTATTTTTCATGACATTAGCTTATTAATTTTCTTTTTATATATACATATAATGTGTCTCATCCGTATCGTGTCCTTAAATTTTTAAAATTTTCATATCACCATGTTTGTATCTTATCGTGTCCATGTCCGTGTTTGTGTCTGTGCTTCTTAGGTTTTCGGGCACTAGTAGTCACATCCTTTAGTTTTTACTATATGCCCTCACCTTGCTTTTCTAGAGGAGATACCTTACTATAGAGGTCTAGAGCTCCATATCTTTTTCTTTATAGTCTCTCTTGACCAAGGCATAACGACCATGTAGATTATGTATAAATGCACTAGTCAAAAATAGAAAAAGAAAAGTTAGAAGGCAGTAAATACAAAGGCATAAAATAAAAAAAAGAACTGCATCATTTGAGAATGCTTAGACCCTAGATAAAACATTTGAGTATCAGTCAATTCTTGCATGAACTCTACATCATTATTGAGAAGTATAGATTTAATAATGCAGTCGGAAAGCCTGGGGTCGGTGTGACTTGCTTTAGCTCCAAATTGATTCTTATATTGTGTCGAGCTGTAGGTCTCGTTTATATGGATCTCCCTTTTGTCTCTTCTCAATAATGGGATTGACCTTTGAGTTAAGATGCTTTAAGAATGGAGTCACAATAGCTACACCTTTATGGTTGGAGAGCCTCCCTTTTTAGTAGCTCATGGGAGAGGAGTCCCAAGCACCTTAAAGGTTGAAGCAACAGCTTCATATGCCTTAATAAAAATGGGCTTGGTTAGAAGACTTAGAAGCATAAGCTTATTGGCTTTTCTTCAAGAATGCTTCATTCATCACGTTCCTTATCACTGCAAAATCAAGGAAATTCTAAGTTAAAAAAAAAAGAAGAATAAGGAGAATATCAAAGGCACTACACTTCCAAGAGTTAGAAAGAAGGCCTCCCTCATAAATTTTCCCTCCCTTCTAAATCAAGAGGTGAGGAGCTCTATTACCTCCATAGGTTTCAGTTTATTTTTGAAGTCATAGCAAATGACCCTATTCACACCTTAGTGGATTAGACTAGATTCACCCTCTACTCCTCACTTTTACGAAGCTCATGACATTGCTTTTTAGGCTTTAATTTGGGAACATTTTTCCAATCCCGAGGGTAGCATTTAGGCTTAGATGATGAAGATTGAAGAACCTTTCCTTTCATTTTTCTTCCAGAGCTTTAGAGTCTTAGGAAGCTCAGAGATATTTTTTCCCTTAGCCTAGTAGTTGAAGAATTAAAATTTTGTACCTTAGGCATAACCTTGTAGAGAGCTCGAAATTCCCTAGCATTGAGCTTGAATCCATTTATGTATGCCAAAATTTGACAGCCTTTGAGGACCTTCCATGAGTTTGGATGGACCTAAGATAATGAGGTCTCTAGTCAATGAGGAATTCCATATCAGGGTTGATAGTAGGAATCTGAGCTCTAAAGTGAGGGCATCTTTATAAATAACTTTACTACAGGTTTCAGAGGTATAGTTTCTCCAAATGTCCTTAGTGGACACTAGCATCTTAAATTCCTCTTGAATACGGTAGAGAGCTAGGATTTATGCTAAATCCTCCAAAGTAAGTACACTTGGAGTCATCTTAATTTATGGATCAACTTTTTTTTTTACCTCGAAGGGAGTATCTGAAGAGGAAACGATATGAGGAACAAACTCCTTAGAAGCATTCTTTAGAGCATTTAGGGTCTAAAGATATCTACGAGAAGAATATCCAAGGTGCCGCCATGATTTCCTAATATTATGGAGATGATTTTAGTTTATAGTAAGGAAAGAAAATGATGACAATCAGTCTCCTGAAGATCTTCATCCCTCAATTGAAGATGTCTATAGTACCATTTTGAGGGGATAACTCCAATTTCAACTGAGAAGGAGGAGAAGGTAGAGCTGATCGGAGAGTTGCCAACAAAATCGAACGAACTTTGTGCATGAGTCTTCTTAGAATTTAAAGATGCCATGGACAAGTGGAGGAGAAAATTTTGTAAAAAACAAATGGGGAAATGGGGAAGAAATTTCAAAACTAGAGATACTTATTATAGTTTCTAGGGTTATAAGCTCAAACATGAAGAATCTTATATGCTGGGAATCAGTAGAACAACAAGGAATTAAGTGTACAGCAAAATTGAGCAACCACAAACAATAGAGGAAGAAAAGTGCCATGAAAATAGGAATTGAGAATGAAAAGGGGTTTAAATACAACCCTTGAAGGTTTTGGAGAATCGACTTACTCAATGCACACACAACACATGTTGAGCAATGGGAATGGCGGCTTCTTGTTGGGCGTGTTTCTCTAACAACCACAGAAAATGAGGCTTCATTATTAATGAATGAGTGGCATGAGGCCTAGTCTATGATATTGAAAAGACATCAATTGAAATGACTCCATATTTGAAATTTTTAGCTCGGACAAATATTCGAAGTCCTTAACTCAGAACTAGGTGGACATGTGATGACATCGGACCCTAAAGGATTACCCTATGTGACCTAGATGTAACCTTCTTAAAACCTTGGAAGATAAACTAAGGTCAGATTGAGTTAGCTTGAATTAGTTAGGACCTAATAAAGGTCAGATTGTACAACTCTGGACATGGCTTGATATTAAGGAACTAAGCTAGCTTGGATGAGGCGCCTCAGACTTAGTACTTCGGAGTTATCCAATGGACAAAGGATTTTTAACGTACTTATCATTCAAGGAAGCGAAGAAATATGATCTAATACTACCTATTAAGGAATATGATCCAGATTCTCCAATTACTATATTTCTTATTTGAGAGGAATACATTTCCTACATAAATTATATTATTTAAAAGACTATAAATATTCTCCTAAGAGTTAGGATGTGAGATAATTAAACTCTCTCTTTCACATATTTGTTATGTTAAGTTTTTTTTCCCTAAAATTATTGGTTTAACCATTAAAGTCTCTTCATTGAAGATTTTTAAATGCAATTATTTTTTAATAGGTGATTGAAAATGCAAAGTCAATCATATATATTACAACCTGCACTATAAGAAAAATAAGTCTATTGCAGCACTTTTTAACGCCACATGATTTTTTTGTGGCACTTTTATATGTGCCACCTCAGGTTCCGATGCTAGATGCTTTTACAGTGTTTTGACTAGCATCGGTATAGGTGGAAAAAAAGCTCGTAAGATCTTGAGGCTTTTTTTCTCGTTTATACTAATGCTTTAAAAGCGCTGCAAGATCTTGAGATGCTTTTTTCTAACAAAGAATCAAAAGCATCACAAGAATATAGGGACATTTACAAAAGCTCATTTATAATCATCACACTTTAAACCATTCAAAAAAACTAAAAACACAAAAACTAAAAAATATGCAAATTTACCACAACAAAATTGATGCTACCCTGCTTCTACCTGGTTCGGTCCCAAGAAGCCCAGGTGAGACCATTCCAAATCCTTAAACCCTCAGTTCGGATCGAACCCGGTATAAGTCGAGGACACCCTTCGGGTTCGCTAGTAACCTTCGGGGTTCGGCTAGATACAGCCAACAGGTGTCATAAGCCATATGGTGTGGTACACTGAAGAATACTCTATGGCCAACACGTGCTCCTGTCTACAGGGCTTTTTTCGCCCTATAAATACGTGAGTTCACAACTACAACAAGGTACGAGAAACTTACTCTAAAAAGCCTTGTATTAACATACTGTTCCATCTGTGAGTTACCCATTCACTGACTTGAGCGTCGCAGGGTTATCACCGGACAACACGTCCGGCACCCCTGACCATCTGTTATTCTGTGCAGGTCCAGTCCCAGTTCAACTAGAGCAGTCACATCACAGCGTGTCTAAATCTAGCACTCATCCTATATAATTATATAGTAAATATTATATGTATTATGCTTAAATATTATATTAAGATATTAAATGTAAATATAAATATAATATAAATATTAATGATGACCAACCCCTCTAGAGGGTTCACCCCATGCGACCCTTATGGGTCGCCCTCAATGAATAATGGATAGAAATGGACCGTTGGAATGGGATTAGCATGGTATATAAGTTGATCCGAAAGGGTCTTCCATGTCCAAATAAAGTTGAAGGATCCCGTCCGAGTTTGTAATCTGAAAGATAGCTTATCTAATAATTATGAGTAATGGATAAAGATAATCCTTATCCCTGAAATATTAGGGATAAAGGGCGGTTTAAAGCCTATATAAACCAACCTAAATCACAGGAGATAGGTTAATCATTTGAAACTCTACTCTTCTATTTTTCTGTTCTTTTCTAGCCTAATAACTTAGGCATCAGAGTGACTGCCCTTAGGGGTCACCTTGTGCCTTTTGAACATGAGCCACGAGTCATCTTAAGGGGTCATCTTGAAATTTAAGACAACATCTGATGCGATGAGCATGGACATGCCCTTTTTTTATTTTTAGTTTGTGGCTAGAACAATATGGATAACCTAGAGAGAAATATTGATTTGAATCTAGGGCTGGATTTATTCTAGGAGGAACCTAGGCTAAACATGGAGGAACCACTCATCCTGGCACGACAAACTACCAGGGTTGTTCCAGTAGGAAACAACATTCTCCTAACTCTAGGAATTGTGCCCGCCGTCAATGCCAGGGGCACAACTGGGGGCATTAAGCCTTCATATGGGACACGTCTCAGATTTCCACAATCCTATAGCCATGCAAGACCTGTATGGGGATTATGTGGTACTACAGAAGGAGGTGGAAGCTTTGAAACAACAAGTCCAACCCCTATCCTAGGCACATAGTATAATACAAGACAGGGCCACAGGTGGTCAGAATGATCAGCCACCTCCCAAGAGACAAGAGGCAGTCTCAAAGGCAAGAAATCCACTGGAAGATGTTACAGAAAACGTGCTAGGAAAGACAACCACAGGGACAGAACTGGCCTAGGCAGTAAAGGGAATATTGGTTAATATGGGGATTAAAGCTCATACAATGGATTTGAAGCTACTCGAGGAATTGCCCTTGGTGGACGAGATATTGATTAAGGATTACCCCTCTGGATTTGAGAAACCTCAGAGGCTAGACAACTACTATGGGAAATCCTATCCTAGGGCACATGTTAATAAGTTCAGGATGAAGATCCATTTATAGATATACCAGGACCATGTTCTATGTCACCTTTTCCCAACAACCTTGGCAGGAGTAGCTTTTGAGTGGTACAATAGGCTGCCCGCGAAGTCCATCTCTTCCTTCATATAGCTATCAGATCTCTTCCAGACCCGATTTATGCCCTTAAGGGCTAAACCGAAGCAATCAGCTGACCTTCTAATAGTGAGGTAGAGGCTTAAGGAAAGCATGAGGTAGTACTTGGAATGATTTAATCAGGAAGTGGGTGAAGTATCAGACTTCCAATTTGACATAAATTATCTGGCCATCCTGAATGGGACTATTAATGAGCCCTTACAAAAGAAACTTTTTGAAGTTCGACCCTCTAATTGGAATTAGGTAATGGCACTAGCAAAGAGCCAAATCAGAATAGAGGATGGTCTTCAGAGCTCTGCATCCAGGGTTCAAGCGCTATCCTCCCCAGCCATTGACAAGGTAGAGAAAAAAAAGATGAAGGTGGGAGCAACAGTGGCTCCAGGAAACAGGAGAAGAACCGATGATCTAGGTTTGATCGGTATAACTCTTACACCCCACTCACTACCTTAAGGAGGGATGTGCCGATATCGACAAAGAAAAGTAGGGAGGATGTTAAATGGCCCCTAAAGATGAGTGACTCTTCTAGATCAAAGAGAGACTCGAGTCGATACTGTGAGTTCCATCAAGATAAGGGGCATGACACAGAAGAATGTAGGCACTTGAAGGATGAGATTGAAAGTTTGATATAGAAGGGGGTGCCAGGGATCATGAGGCATACTTGTAGGGGTCAACCATAAGACCTCGCCAGAAGGGACCCCTATCAGAATGATAGGTGTGATGTTAGAAGGGAGGATAGAAATAAACCAGAGGATCATCCCCATCAGGGGGATCGGCAGGTAGTCGGGGACATATACAACATAATGGAGGGAAGATCCTCAAGAGATAGCTCAACCAGAGGAAAAAGAAATGAGAGATCTATGTGCCATCCAACAAAAAAAGGAACCCCAAACACAAATTCCAACACACCCCTCGATACCTTTGTTCAGTAACGTTTATTCCAGAAGACGCTAAACACATGATCCACCCTCACAATGATTGATAACTAGAAAATTATACACTATTTTACCCCATATTCTTGATGGATTTTACTCATTAAATTGTATTTAATGTGTTTGTTCTAGTGTTTTCAGCTATTTTTAAGTAATCAATTGGTTTTCAAAGCTAGGAGGAACTATTTCTTATACACAAACTCCCCAAATGCAGGTCAGGCTCGAAAGACAAAGAACATGTGTGAAAACTGAGCGAAATGTCAAGGCTCAGGGCTGCCTCACGGCCGGCCCCATAGCCTATGAGACAACCTGTAGGAATGCTAAAGAATGGAAGGCAAAAGGCTATCACGGCCAATGGCACGGGCCGTGACAGAGAGGAGCTTGGCCGTGAGGGCAGTCAGAACAATGGCATAAAGAAACAAAAGTTTTTTAATGCCCCCATCATGGGTCATGACAGGGATCATGAGAGCTCTCTGCTTCTTAATTAAAGGGAAAAACTCATAGGAGGCTATCACAGGCACTAGCACTAGCTGTGAGAGCTACCCGTGATAGCAATATGACACTTATAAATAGCACAAATACTTGTCTTGGAGTTTTAGGTTTAGGGTTCATCCAAAAAGCTAAAGAGC
>CAOJBK010322611.1:0-11986 GCA_948294925.1 Codiaeum variegatum | reverse complement strand
ATTTTGTGTCAATTTCCAATCGTCCCTAGTGGAGCCACCAGCTGCGAGGCCTTATCTAAAAGCCTGTGGGATTTCTCAATGCACCTTCGAGTTTATGACTCGAGGAAATCAACCATGAGGGGTCAGATTGTGCATGGCATTGTAGTTGTGGCTAAAACCCACATTTGTATACCCTATATGTGTCCGTTGGTGTGCGTGTGTGATGTGTTTAGGAGTCGCCACCTAATCTTTAAGAAAATAGTTTTTCTTAGGTGATTAAGAAACCATTTTGATAAACTCCAATTTTAAGAAAACATGGATGCTTACCTAATTTTAGAAAAGGATTTCCCTCAAACCAAAGATGGGTGCGGGGATTCGTGATATGATAAAAATATTTAGAAAATATTTTCCATTTTTAAATAAATTTTGGCTTAAGAAAATGCAATTTTGTTTAAAATCGAGTTTTCATGTATGCATGGCATATCACATGATGTATGAATAGATAATCATGGCAGATATGATGCATGAACATGCTATCATATGCATGACATCCATAAAACAGTAAAAGCGAAAAGATAAACATGGGTCCTTCCTCTAACCCACTTCAGGTTCTAGGAAAGGCACACATCCCCAAAGAAAGCAATAAATTAATTACATGACAAAAATGACAAATAATTAGGGGATCCCCTCCCCAGTCTGCAAATATAAGAGAGGCACACATTCCTCAATACAAGCACAGATCCAATGGTAATAGTATGAAATAATCTAAAAAGTATAGCAGGTCGAACAAGTAACAATAATGAAAATAACAATAAAATAAATAGAAATAAAAGGAAAAGGAACAAAAGATTTAAAAAAACAATTTTGGAGTTGAAGCCATTATAAGGCTTATCGGCATATCTCGTTGAATGGAAATCAAACCCCACGCTGTTCTCCCTTCTTGCGAAGGGTGGGGCTATTCTAAGAAATAGTGGGTGGTGATTTGGATGGTTCAGAAGCTAACATATTTTAATTAATAAAATAGTTAACTGAATAGGTCAGTAATCAATTTGAGATTTGATTAATAAAAAGTGATTGTTAATGATCGCCTAAGTTCATTTTAGGGCTTAAGTCTAATTCATTTTTAAAAAATGAAGTTTTAACAAAAAAAATACTTTAATTCAGATTAAAGGGCTTAATTCACAATCGAAAGGACAAAAGAACTATATCGTATTTACCTTTGTCTTTTGAGATTTAGGGATCAGTTTTTCAGAAGGTTTGATGAACCCAGAGTGTGTCTCTGCTGTCTTTAGAGAGGATTAGAGAGTGTATGTTTGAACTGAACTAGAAAGAACTGAATTGTCAGATGAATAAAAAAAAATAGTGTTTTTGGAACAATTTGGTATGAATTGTAGTGTTTTGGAAGTGATTTTGGAGTTCTAGAGGTTTGAAAAATAGTCTAGTAGCCTGAAAAAGCATCTGAATTTGTTCCTTAAAACTGTTCTAGAGGTTGGAATTTATGGAAGACTGAGTCAGAAAACCCGAGGGAATCCAACACATATGCATTTTGACCAAACTAGGATGTTTGCAACCAAACGTTCACGTTTGGGCAAAACGTGCACGTGCTGGGCCTGGCTGTTTGACCTAGTTTTCTAGGTCTGGACCAATTTGATTTGGTTCGATTTTTTTTAGATTTTCTAAGTCTGTTTGAGATCTCATTTGAGCACAGTTTGAACCGTTGGGCTCGTATTAACGGGCTAGATTTAAAGGTGTAAGAAATATGTTTTTTTTTTCTTGAGAATATGTCCAGATATGCAAAAAGTTTCCAAGTAAACTTTACAATCTAAAATTTTCATCTCAGAATGTAACAAGGAGTGATGCCTCTTGACCCCATTTTGTTCTTAAATCTTTAAGTCTGGTTAAGATTGATGAGAGGACCGACGGTTCTAGAGGTGAAAAAAAAAAGGGTTCACAACATCATCCTCAGGATCATTTGCTTTGATTCTCTTAATAGGAGGAGGAATCTTAAGGCTTTCATGGGGGAGAATTGTTGGATGTTAGAGGATCCTCCTTCCTTGAGAAATAACATTAATATCCCCCATAAATGTTTTCATGTTGATAATGGAAAAGTACTCAAAGTTAAGGTGAATTGAGTTGGAATGATCAACTTTAGGCTCATTATAAATGATCTCATTGATGTTTTGGTGATTAGGGAGAGGATTTGTATTGAGGTTTGGCTTAGAAGCCATAAGAATGATATATTTTCTCCTTACTAAGTCAATGATGGAATGTCTTAGAGCTTTACATACATTAGTTTTGTGCCTAAGTGGTTAGTGAAAATCACACCTCTCACCTCTTGGTAATGGGTTGGAGGTGGCCTGGGATTAAATGGTTTGATTCATACCTTGCTTTAGTTCTACTAAGCCTCAAAGGTTGATGAGCAACACATATAAAGATTTCTCCCTTTTTAGAGGGTTTGAAATAGAGCTAAACTTAGCTCCCTTACTAAACTTTGAGGACCCTTCTTTTGGTGGATTAGATTGAAGTAGGTCCTTGATTTTTAAGGTTGTGGTAATAAGGGCTTTAAATAAGGAAACTATTAAGTTTGGAGGTAGACTTGGTAAAAAAGGAGTAAATTCTTGACAATGATGTTGACTTTCCTCTTACTTGATCAAATGGTTAACCTTTTGCAACGTTTTTATCCTCTACTTGTAAGGGATATAGTGAAGGATTCCTTTTATAATTGCTTTGTGATTTTATGATCATGATTTGTGACATCAACCTCCATAATATAGAAGTTTGTTTTTGAAAAATGCATTACAAATTTCACATCAATTTTTACTATGGTTTGGGATGATATTAAGAAGGAATAATTATAAACATCTAGCATATAGTTTCACAGATTTTCACTCATGGGTTTGTGAAACTTTTTTAACAAAAAGTGGTGTGAGGTTCACTCTATTAGCAATTAGGGGTCAGCGACCTTAATACCATTAATTAATGTTGATTTTGCATAACAAACAGTGATATGGCATGGTCAACATTGATGTGACATCCACAAACAATGATAATATATCATTATAATTCCCTCTTATCAATCCGAATGAAAAAAAGTAGGGCCCACAAAGTGACAAATCAACATAACTTAAACCCACAGTGCAATGCCAATGTTGATTATAGGTGCCTTGTTATAAATCACTGTGCCACATCAAATATTATTATGCCAAATCAATGTTTACTCATGGTGTAATTATTATAGACCCTTGATTAGTGATGGTTTTAAGACTGTGGACCCCTAATTTCTAATGAAATAAATCTTAGACCACTTTTTGCCAAAAAAAAATTCGTTGGACCCATAAGTGAAAATACACAAAAGCACAAGGTATTATTTTTTTACTTATCCCAACTAGAGGTTTGTTTTTCACAAATGCATAACAAATTTCACATTGATTTTTACTATGGTTTGGGGTGATATTAAGAAACCACTTAATGGTGGTGCTAGTAAATGATTATTGGAATAATTATACAACGAGCTCATCTTCTACATCATAAGGTTTTATGCCACCCACATATATATTCAAGTTTGTTATTGGAAATGTGGTGCCATCAAAATTATCCATGATCAATGTTTTTAAAGTTTGGATGGAGACAAGAATTAGGAAAGAGAGTGGGGGAATCAATATAAATCATACCCTCATGCTTTTAAATAGATTTGAAGGTTTGATCCATTGCCTTTAATTTCTCTATCCAGTTTTTTAGCTTCGGGAAAGTTGGAGAAATCCCCACTTTGAAAGGTTTCAAGTTGAAGGAGAGTCAAAAGTATTCAAGTAAAAAACATGGGTAATAAGAGAGAGTAAAGTTCCTTTGCTTTGTCAATTAGGTTAATTATAAGTAAACCAAGAGTAAAGGGATGGTTATAAACCCTCAATTTGGCACCACAAGAATCACCGATAATCTCATGACTCTCAGCCACACTCAATGTTCTAGGAAGAAAACGAGGGTAAAAGGGGCAGTGTTGTTTACGTGTAAAATTCTCCATGTCTAGATCATATCATTAAGATAAATATATTCACTATAAGGGACCTAGAAACTCAAGGAAAAATCCTTATTCTTGAACCATTAGACCTGACCTATAAAAATGAATCCATAAACTCAAACGGGGCCATAAATCACAAAAATACTGAAACTGGACCAAACCGAACCAACTGCCTTGCACATAAGTAGATAGCTCTATGCATGAGAATAACACTTTGTACATACGTAGAGCCCTCTGCTCATAAATAGAGTGTTCTTCTCATGTGCAAAATTTTCAAATTTCCAGGGCCTTTTTCTCTATAAATTAACCCTACTGGGCATATTTTTTTTTATAAATAACTTAGGGGAAGCCTCTCAAACACCAAATTTTAGCTTTTTTTTTTTTTTGCACTCAAATGCATAAAAAACCTATGGATTGATTAAAACTAGTTTCTAATTTGATTCTAATTTTTTTTCTAAAACATAGAAAATATTTTAATTTATTATCATTTTTATTTTTTTCATTGTGTAGACTTGTTCTAGTCTCGTCAAGCGTATGAACTACTAGTTCCCCAATGAAGGAAATCTAAGGTATAGTCTCTTACCTTGATTATTTTAAATTTCATTTACATTTTCCTGACCCTGACTAGGAATTCACACTCAAAAACTCATTTTTCTTTTCAAATTCAAACTTGATTAAGGACTTATTTGGTCAATTTTCATGACTAAAACTGATTAACTTTTGAGTCAACCCACCCACTTTATCAAAACAATCCCCACCTTCTCAAGAATAGAGAATGACATAGGGGTTTAATTCCAATTCAAAGGAATACGCCGGCTACAACTCCAAAAATGTTTTCATTTTATCTTTTTGTAATCAAAATCATTTTTATTGTGTTATTTTATATTTTTTATACTTTTCTTTATAATTTTCTTGCTATTTCTAGTTATCCTTCCACTTTTGATTATTTAGATATTAATATTATTATTTTTCTATTTTTACACTTTTTTTTTATTATTTACTTGTAGCTACTTTGTCTTTCATTCATACTTTTATCATTTTCATTGTTATCATTATTGTTATTTTTAGTTTATTGCCTTATTTCTTGTAAGTAGGGAATATGTTCCATTCTTATGCCTTATGACTAGAGGAGGGATCTCCTCAGTCATTATTTTGCAATGTAATTTAATTATTTTCTCAATTTTATTTATTCTCTATTATTAGGGATTTATGTCTTCCTAGTACCTTAATAGCTAAAGGATGGACCCCTTTTCTATTGACTTTTATTATTTATTGCTTTATTACCTTTTTCATACACATATATTTTGTCATTCATACCATTTCTGTCATGCATCATTTTTACTATAAATATCTATTTCATGCATCATATTTTTACATGTTCATGCATATACAAAAATCATTATTTAAAACGGAGTCCATGTAGTTGTGGCCAAAAGTAGAAAATAATGCTTTTTTTAAAAAAAATTCATTTTAAAGGAAAATTTACAGTCTCTGATTCTCATTTTCATTCAAAGATGAAGTACTTTTCTATTGTGCAATGACAAATCATTTTTAGAGTAAAAATAAATGTTTCTTAATTACCTTGAAAAATATTTTTTTTTTCTAAAGAGTTGAGTGGCGACTCACTCAACATATGCCACATTTTGCATTAATGCGCCTATAGGGAGTTCTTCCATGTTAGACTTCACACAAATTAATAATAGTGCAATCCACCCAAGGAGGGTGGTTTCCTCATGCGAAACATTCTTGAGGCATGTGCTATGAATTCAGGTGGGTGCCTCACAATGGCTTGTACCTATTGGACTAGAGGAGGGTTGGCTTGTTTGAGGGATGGAAATAAAGTTACTCATTTCCCTAACCTCAATGAGAGTAGGTTACCTATACAAGTTATTGGAAGCTTTGGAAGAGCCTTTTAGAAGCTTGGCTTTTCCTTCTTAAGAAGGTCATCAAGAAAGGGGTTGAAATAATGTTGATAATTTGAGAAGACATGGTTAGCTTGGAAATATAAAGAAAAAGACACAGGTTAGACGTAGGAGAAGTGATAGTGAAAACGGTGCAAATTTATATTGGAAAAAGGGTTCCCTTCACAAATAGGTTTTAAGGTGACATGCAACTAAATATTAACTTAGGTTTAAAAAAAGAAAGTTTTATTCTTGAGACTATTCGTTAAAGATATACATGAAAAATATTATGATGCATGCTAGAAAATGGTTTCATGAGCGAATGTAAAGATCCATTATTACAACAAGTCAATCATAAAGTCAATGTCTAAGGTAACTACTTCTGCCACTAAGAGGTGGCTCAGCTTGAAAGGGTCCCTATGGATAAACCATTCGATACACTTGTCCCCAATGGAGTCAAGAAGCCTCATGTGGTCAAATGGCATATGAATACCTATCATCAAATGGAGGGCTTTTGTTATTGCCCGACATACTCAATGGAAGTTTCTAGATCTATGCTACTAACCTAATGGGGTTTCTAATTTCATAAAAAATACAAAAAGAGACTTTAATGTATTGATTCTGGAAAATAAAATGAAGTTTAGTTAGAACAGATTAAGCTTATTTGAGAAAATTTTATTATTTTAAGTTTAATTATAATCCACTTAGATTTTTTCTAAAGGGTGTAACTTGTCCCCGGTAGAGTCGCCAATAAGTGAACCCTCGACTGAGGCACTTAAATCTGTTCACCATTGAAAAGGATTCTAGCTTTATAATAGACTAAAACCTCATTTTAGGGATGAAGTCTCACATCATTTGAAACTCTAAAATTCATTTGGTTTGAAAACCATTTAGGTGTCACGACCTTGGTTTATTTAAGATAAAATAAAGAAAAATCCTAAATTGACTCCATTTCACTAATCTTAAAAATTAATTTACTGAAAAAAGACATTAGTCTGTGAGTGACTAAAGGGGAGTCAAGGATTATGTCATTAGTTTTTAATTATCTTGACTTGGCTCATTAAATTTAATTTGATTTGAAAAAGTGATTTTCATGGATGAAAACTAAAAGGATAAACAATTATAAAGATATGATGCGTGATTATGAATGTATGAATATTATAGTTATACTTTAATAATGATGATTAATAATGAATATGATTCAATGATTGCATGAATATATAATATGAATGCTTGGATATGGCAATAATAATTAATGAAACTATAGTGATGAATGAGGGAAAGAGATTTTTGTTTTGTGGATTTGATTCTTAGAGTGAGATTCCAAGAGTGTCTACATATTCCATTTGAATGAGAATCAAAATTTACGTTGTTCTCTTCCCAGTAAGGTAGAGTGGATGGTTTTGAGTGTAGAGATCATATATTAGGTGAACATGCTAGCAGAGCCACAATTTGCCAGAGTAGAGTTCCGTCATGGCATGATGACAATGGGTGCCTCACGAAAGGGCTTTGAAGGATGACTTTGCCTCGTAAGAGGGCTTTGAAGGATATGTAAAATGATTATGGATGTGGGTGTTTAGATGCAAAATAGGATTTCATATGGATTTCTGATGCGTACAGTAAAAAAATCGTTAATTGATCTCAAAAGAGAGTATAAATTTATCTCATGGATAAATAACACCTAACAAATGATATTAAATGTTTTAAAAATCAATCCATTGCATGATTAACATATTACTTTATTTTTTTTCAAAAATTTAATAATTAACTCTAAAATGGAATTACTTTTTAAAATAACTTGATTTAAAATGACGATTTTATTATTTATATTGAAAAATTATACACCATATTTTCTTAAATTAAAATATGAAAAGATAAATATAGAAAAAGAATAAGGATGAAACAAATTTATAAAAATATTAATTGAGCTTGTTATTAAAAGAAACTAAAATGAAAGAAAATAAACATGTTTTGAAGAAAAAAATAATTAAAAATTTAAAGTTTTAAAAAATGAACAGTATCTTAATTTATTAAATATAAATTCAAGTTAATATATATAAAAGTTAAAAATAAATATAAATTTATATGTATTATTAATCACAAAAAGATATGTGGAGATGGCTTGGGTCAGAGCTAGTTAAAGAAAAAGGAAAAAAGAATCAATTTGATATTATTGTTGGAAGATGTAAAAATATTTTTAAAAAATTTTCTATTTAATTGATTAATTTTTATAATTTTTTAGATTATTTTTTCAAACCTGTTTTTAAAAAAATATCAATTTATCTTTTTTTTGAAAAAATAATTTTGAAAATTAACAGTTAAACAAAATATTAAATATTTTCTCTATTGATATTTTTGCAAAAAGGAATGCAAAACACCGGATAGTTGAAATAATAATAATAATAATAATAATTTATAAAAAATTTCAACTTTTAACTTAAATTGTGTTTTATGTCGAACTTGTAATTTTGACAAATTGAGTTATGTACTCATCAATTTTGATAAATTGAGCCATATTCAGAATCCGGTCATCTGTGATTACGTGACTTAATCTAAGATGCCGAATCATCCACCACATCAGATGCAAAACAAACACCCACTTTCAACTTTATTGCATTTTTATCACGGACTTTCAATTTTGACAAATTGAGTTATATGCTCATCAATCTTGAAAAATTGAGTCACAAATCTAGAATCCGACCATCACAAATCTAGGATAAATGTTCAATTTGGTTCATAAACTCTCAAGTGTCCAATGACGGATAAAATTATTGCCCAATTAACTCGCTTAATTTGTGATTTTGGATCAAATCAATCCAATTATACCAAATTTATTAAAAATTTAATTTGAATTCCAATTAAAAAATTACTTGATTTGACATTATTTGAATGATTTGGTCCATAATCAAAAGTTTAGAGAGTTAATTAGAACAAAAGTTAATTTAGTCCTTAATTGAATATTTGACAAAAGTTTAAGGGGTAAATTGAGCTTTCATTCAAAACAATAAAATAAATAAATATATATATATATATATATATATATAAAACACTTTTTAATCTAAAAATTAACTGTTGAAAAATTATTTTATTTAATTTTATTTATTTTTTAAGATTTTAAATTTAGTTACGTGGTGGATGATTTGACATCTCCAGCAAAGTCACGTAAGAACAAATGACCGTATTTGCAAAATCAATGAGCGCATGACCCAATTCGTCAAAATAGAAACTTTGTGATAAAAATGCAATCAGTTGAGAGTTTGCGATTTTTTTTTTCATAAATAACCCTTTTATTTTTTTAATATTTTAAATTTGCTGATATGGTAGATGATTTGGCATCTCTGTTGAAGCCACGTAAGTACGAATAACTGGATTTTGGATTTGTGACTTAATTTTTCAAAATTGTTCAGTACAAGACTTGATTTGACAAAATGGAAAGTTCGTGATAAAAATACAATTAAGTTAAAAGTTGTTGATTTTTTAAAATAATAATAATAATATTCTATGTAAAATAATATAACCAATAACTCTAATTAGTACTCTAAATTTTATTTGACAAAAATACTCTCCATAAAAAGAAATTACTCTTTTATATATCCACTTGAACTATAACTCCATCATCTCCACTTTCTTTATTTATTTTTATTAAAAAATATTAATTTTATCTCATTTAAATTAATATAGTAATTAAAATAAAAATATAATTATTAAATAAATTATAAGAATTTTATAATATAATATTTATACTGTATAAATGCAGGTGCAATATTAAACTAGTAATAATAATCCATCAACATATATTGAAACAATTAACCAAGTTTGTTATCCATTATTATTATATTCCATTTTGTGATTATGAAACTCAATAACCCTAAGGTTGAGACAATTTGTTATTATTATTGAGATCTTTGCTTAAATTTTGTTGCTAACCACATAGGTGGAAGAATGTTGAAGCATTTCAAAGATTTATGATTTGGTCTAACATTATCAATGTATAGCAAATATTAATATATCTTAAACGCACAATTAATTAAGATATTAAATTCACATGTTCAGTTCTAGGAGACCAACTAATAAAAAAGGGACAAGGTAGGCCAAGCAAAGCATATAAAAAAACTGAACAGATTTCGTTTAGCACATTGATTATAACCTTTTCAATTTATTGGCTTAATTTAATGCGGTAGAGAGAGCCAAATACAAGATACATCCCTGTTAATTATACTTTGTAGTAATCTCAAAAGTTGACCAGATTATTATCTTGAAAAATATTTCGTGGTTTAATGGGTTCGTAGGCTTATTTATGTAGAGCTGAGGTAAAATGATAAATTTAGTGTGTCTACTAGGAATGTTTATTTAATTGAATGTTTAAATTTGGTAAAATAATCCATATTAATGTCTTTACAAGTTAATAGTAAGTGAACACTTCAATTGATAATGTGACATATTTTTATTTGTTGTTAAAATAATGACAATTGTGAAGATCAATCCTAAAACAATTCCAATTAGAACGAGAGCCTGCAACACAAAGACTGATCATAAAAAAACTAAAACCTCTTATCTTAATTCCAATTTGATGCTTAAGAGAGTAAACGACTTAATATTAAGGAATTAATAGAAAATAGTTGGATTTTTGAGACTTTCTTTAAAGAATATATTTATAGTAGTAGTTTGATGGGAAAATCGTAGTAGGTTTCTGTTTTGTATGAAATTTTACTTAAATTTCCTTTATATTTAAGTATATTTTTGCCCATAAATTGAATTTGATGAGTTTGATAAGTATGTTTTATAGAAATTCAAGAAATAAAGAGTAATTTGACTAATAAACGAAGTTTTTGGACGAATTGAAGACATAGTGAAGATAATTTAAGAGGAGTTCAACTGCACGGGCCAGGCACGAGCCGTGCGTTTCAGGCCTCCAAGCCATTCCGATCTCTGTGTAAAATCAAAATTAGAATTCAGAAACTGTAGCTACTGGACAGGCCGTGTAGATGAAGTCTTGGGCAGTGCTTACCTTGTGAAAGCTTTTAAAAAATGCATGGGGTGGAATGAGGAATCGTACAGGCCATGCGCGTACTGATTTAGGCCATGTGTTCATGATTTTTAAGTGAGAAAGTTGATTTCCAAGTTAAATTCTGAATTGTAATTCAAGTGAAATTCATATTAAGATTTCCAACTTCCAAATGACTTGTTTCTCTATTTAAGCAAGCTTATTGAAGGATCAAAGACACACAACACTCTACCAGCAACAGATCATCCTTACCATCAATCTTCATCAAAATTCAGAGAATTAATTTAGATTTTCTTTGTTTTATTTTGTTTTAGTTGTTCTTCATTGTTTTCTTAGTTCTTCATCAATTTAGTTCTTGTTAAAGATTAAAGTTGAATTTCTCCAAGGAGATTGGAATTTTTTTGCTTTAATTGAGGTTTATTCTTAAACTTAATTGCTTTAATTATGAGTTTTCTTTGCATTAAGGATATTAATCATGACTTCTCTTAAAATTATTGTGAATTTGTTGAGTTCTAAATCAGTCCTGAACTAAACTTGTTTTTGTTTAGAGATTGAAATATGAAATAGTCTTGATATGATTAATTGCTATGAGTTTTATTATTAAGTTTAATTTTTTACTTGATTGAATTGAATTAATAATTACAAAAAAATTACTTGATCACCAATTAGTTTAAGTTAGGGTTTTGATGATGGAGTAAGAGTGGAAGTCTAAACCTGAAACTATTCAATTGAGATTCTAAAACGAATTGGGTTCATAAGTTTTTGTCTTAAATCCTTTGATTGATGCATGTTTTCTCTAGATTACTGAAGGGCGAATACGGAGTCGCGCAGCGGAAGACCGAACGGCTGTCCAGAATTGGACAGTACTACTGTGTGAACAGTAGCAGTTCAGTTTTTTTTTTAAATAAAACATTTGCCATGCCAAAACACTTTGACATGGTTTGATTTAAATATTCATTAAACTCTTTAACAAATAAATAAACCAAAAGGACCCATACTCAACATCAAGGATCTATCCAATTATTATGCAAAACACAATATAAACGAAGAAGGTTT
Source organism: Codiaeum variegatum (assembly GCA_948294925.1). Lineage (NCBI taxonomy): Eukaryota > Viridiplantae > Streptophyta > Magnoliopsida > Malpighiales > Euphorbiaceae > Codiaeum > Codiaeum variegatum. The sequence goes on along the minus strand of CAOJBK010322611.1, from coordinate 30 downwards.
AGAACGTATAAAATACCTCTCGCCCTCCTT
>CAOJBK010322396.1:0-15042 GCA_948294925.1 Codiaeum variegatum | reverse complement strand
ATGCACGTAAATTTCTACTTTTCTTAACCTTTGTGAATTTTTAGATTATTCGTAGTTTTGATGAGTTTTTTTTTTAATTTGCAACTTTGACACATATAAGTTGTTAATACTTTGGTTACTGATTAGTTAACTTGGCAGGTTTTTTTTCTTAAGATTATTTTGGTTACAATTTTCATAGATTTATCTGTTTGGTTTTATTGCCATGAAAATATTGAGTTTAATGAAAAAAAAAAGGTTTTAATAAGTTTTTTTATGAGCTTTTAATTGTTACATGCTTCTATCATTTTAATATTTAATTTAGAATACATAAAAGATTAATTCTAATTCTAATGTCTTCTGGCAAAAGAAAAAAAAAATCTAATTCTAATGTCCCTTTCATGTTTGGTTGTAAAATTTTTTTGGTATGTAGAAGTTTTGATTTCTCCAATTTGATTCTAAATTTATTTGATAAAAGATTGATTTTAATCAATAATTATTTTCTGTGTATTATTTTTTTTTTATTGAATTTGATTACTTCAAATTGGTTGTGAATTGAATTCGATTTGAATTTTAGACTTGCTTTACTTGGTTGTGTCCATTAATTAGTTGTCTATTTATATGTGGTTTCTTTTCAATCTAACAAAATGATATTTCAAAAAATTAATTTGTTTTAATGTGGAATGTAAATTGATAATTTTCAAAGAATAAGATATAATTGAAAAAAAATTAGAATTAATTATATTTACTTTAAATGAGGAAAATATTAGTTTTAAAATAAAAAATGACATAATTACTTTAAATATTGTTTGTTTGTTTTAGTAATTCTTTGTGTATTTTGAATTTTAATATTATAAAGTACTATAGTTATATGTTTAAATTCAGAATAGCAAAAGACTACAAAGTAGAAAAATGTATATTTGTATTAGTAAATTATTAATTAGGTATAAATAAATAAATGAAAGAATCTTTATTAATTTTTAAAATTAATTTTAATTAAAAATAATATATATATATATATATATATATATATATATATATATATATATATATTAAAAGGTAAAAGGTAGATTAATGTCCAAATCAATTTTAACTTCTACCTCCTCCGAGAATCGAACTTGAAACATGTAACTGTAAATATTAGTTAGTTACCGTCAGGTCACGCATCTAGAGAGAAAATTATGTAGAATGTGAGAATTGAATTTACAACCTATAGTTTAAAACTTTAATTAAAATATGAACTATAAGAGAATTTAAAAAAAGTTATAAATTATTATTATTATTATTCTTATTATTATTATTATATAGACTTGAAAACCAATATAGTTTATTATTATAATACTAAAGTCATACGTAAACTAATATTTTAAATAATAATTAATTTATTATATGAAAATAATATGATAAATACATAATATAAATTTTTAAACTTTAGATTATATATTATTATTTTATTTATTTTTTTGAAATCTATTATTTAATTTATTTAAAGATTATAAAAATATGTTGATTTCAATTAAATTAGATATTTAACGGGACATTTTAGTAACGTGCAAAGAATTGGTAACAATAGTTAATTAGGAAATTGTTTTATTAAAAAAAGTTAATTCATTGATAATAAATTAACCTAAAATCTTTCTATGATAATCTTAAGAAAAAAAAGCACTCCAACTATATTACACACTTTCTATGCCATTACTCTTTTTTTTTGTCATTGCTCTTAAAAAAATCTTTATTTCACTACTAATATTGTTTCAAGTTCAAGAGAATTGTTAGGTTATATAAGATTATTAATTAATTAAAAAATATAAATCATAATATAGTAGAAAAAAAATAAAAAATATAATAGAAATAAGATTATATTTATTATAATTTTTTTATTAATTTGAAAAAAAAAAGAAACTCCATCCTGAATATAATTTTTTTAATGAGAATTTTAAAAAAGTATCAAAATTATTATTGTTTGTAAAACACTGTAATTCAGTAATGTAAAGATTTTGTTAAGATTTTTTGCTTTATTTACATAATAAATTAATTATATTACTACCTTACTAAAGATTACTAAAGGCTGCAAAATCGGAAACGTGTAAATTTTATAGAATAGAATAATAAGGAATTAAAATGAATATTAAAAGAGTAAGGATTTGATATATATTAAGAGTACTATGTTTTTAAAAAAAAAACATCAACTTATATGGAACTTAAATAATAAATAATAATTAAACTATCTTCTTTACTTTAATGGTAATAAATTTTATTTTATAAATTTTAATTAAAAATTAATTTATATTATCTTCTTCTAAATTAATTCTAATTTAAGTGTAAATATCGTGAATACTTGCACTAATAAAGTTAATAGTATATATTAATAAGGTGAATATAAGATATAAATATATAAATGAGTGAATGTGAAATACAAATGAATACAAATATAGTGAATAGAAAGTACGTGTGTGGTCAATTTGAGGTATGAATGTGACAAATATAAGATATGGATATATACAAATGAGGTGAATATGAAGTACAAATACATAGTTGCGGTGAATATTAGTTACATATATAGATGCAAAAATAATTAATCTAAAAAATATAGTGAATTTTGATACACTGAAATATTGTTGTAAATAAAAGAAAGGAGATAAAGCTGCAATTAATAACGCGTGTTTTTCAACGATAAATTAGGATTGCTTTCTTACTTCTTAGAAAGCAAACGGTTACTAAGAAATATTGATTTAAAATGGAATAATATATATTTAGATTTTCATATTTTTTTCTTTGTAAAATTTAATTATATATTTTTATTTGTTGAAATTGAGTCAATATTTTTTTATTTAAGTAAAAATTAGATTATTGTATTTTAAAATTTTCACCCTCCTGATACTCGGAATTACAATAGAATTATAAAGTTTTAAATTCAAATAAAATTACAGGGAAATATACATTTTTTCATTATAGTAAGTGTAAATAGATATCATTTTTTATGAATATATAATCATATCAGTTTAGAAAAAATTTAAGTTATTCATTATTTAAATTTATATTTTTTTGTAACATCTAAGTTTTATATGAATTTAAAATTTTATAATTTTATTGCATATTTGAATATCGAATGATGCAAATTTTATTGAAATAAAAGTATAAAAATCTAATTTTTATTAAAATTAAAGTATAAACACTTAATTTCAGTAAACAAAAATACGACTAAATCTAAAAAAGATATTGACCTACATATGTATTATTTAATTTAATATATATATATAGATTTTGTAATAATCAAGAATAATAAATCTTATACTCTTAAATGCCATAAATATTTAACGACATAACTTAAAGCTTGTGTTGTTGTTTTCAGTCCCTCTCAGAAGCCTATTTAAATCATCACTGACAGAAGATGATGACAATATTACTAATACTAAACGACTGCCTTCAATTTTATTTACTAACGGTACGTACCCTTAATGGTTAATAATTACAGCCATTGTTGCTACACCCCAAAAAAATCAACTTTTACATTTTTATTTGATGATTTTAGATTTTTGTATAGTTATTTAAAAAATGTGTATGTTTTTGTAATCCAAACTAAAATAAAACTACAAAATTTCAAATCTAATTAAAATTATAATAAAAAGAAATAAATATTATAAAAAGTCATAAATTTAAATTATGAAAAGTTAATATTTTTCACAATTGATGTGATAATATAATGACAAAAATAAATTTATTTATATTTAGTATAATAAACGCATACTAAGGTTTATCCTAACGATAAAGTGCATCTTCTGACAATAGACCAGGATTCAAATTCTCTGTCCAACTCAAAAAAAATATATTTAGTATAATGAAAAAATATACATAATATAAATTAGATTTGAAATTTATAATTTTATTGTAGTTTATAATTAAAAAATATATTTTTTATTAAAATAAAAATATAAAATTTAATATCACCAAATAAAAATATAGGATATCAATAAAAAGAAAAAAAAATAAATATAAAGGCATAAAAATGTATTGTTCCTATTCCCCAAGGGACATTTCCCAACTGTAAGTAGTTAATGTTTATAATTGTACATTCCAAGTTCGATTCTCAAGGAAGGTAGGAGGTAAAATTGATTTGTATATTATTCCACTCTCCTACCTTTTTAAGAAAAAAAAATATATTTTTCATGTATATAATATGAGGTAATGTATATATATATTTAAAAAAAAAAGAATACAATATTTATTGGTTCGTGTATATTTTTTTAATTTAATCTTTTTATTTCTATTTAGTTAGATTAAGAGTAATATTTTTATTTTATTTGAATTGTGGTGCTTTCATTAACGATTTCTGTTAACAATCTTATAATTCAAGATAATTTTTTTAACAAATTGTTAATAGAAAGTTTTAGTTATAATTAGAAAGAGAGAGAGAGAGTAATTGTCAACTGAATTAATTAGAAAGAGAGATGTTGACATAGCTTGTATTAGTTACACACCTATTGAGCTATATATCAGCTTCTGTGTTTAGCATTTGTTATGTTCTATAACAAAATTCTCTCTCTTCTAATCTCATCCCATTCTCTCTCTAACTTTTTTTTCTTCTCTTCTCTCATTTTTCTTTCTCTTCTGTTAATCTCTAAACATTGTCATGTTATCAGAGCCATGAGAGAGCAATACACAAAGATCATATCAAGTAAATTGAAGATAAAGAAGATTAAAGCTAAGTAATTTACGTATAAAATCTTATGTTTGTTTTTCTGATTGAAAGTTGTTGAAGTTTTTCATAAGTTCATAGCTCAAGAAGATAAAGTTCAGAAAAAAAATTGAAGAAATGCTAGTTATTGTTAAAGTTGCAGTAGTAATTACCAAGCTGTTTCGATGAATTGAAGCTATAATTGTTCAAGATTGAAGTTGTCTATCATTTTTAGATCTAAAACATTATTTTCTACTCTAGGTCTGAAGTTGTTTTCTTGTTGTTAGATTTGAATAATGTCCAGTACTATGAATCAATTTTCTTCTAGTTCTAGTTCTAGTTCTTCTAGATCATAGTACACCCCTATGTTTCTTCCTAATGTCATACTTGATGAAAGTAACTATTCAACTTGGCTTTTTTGTATGGAGTCTTTTTTGAGAGGTTTGTGTGTTTTTGGTTATGTGGATGGATCTGTGAAATGTCCTGATCAGTGGATTTTAGGAGAAGATGGAGTTACTAAAGTTTTGAATCCTCTATTTCTAAAATGGGAGGCTGAAGATCAAAATATAGTGAACATGATTGGTTAAACCATAAGTTTTAAGGCTATGTCTTACGTTGTAGGTAGAAGTTCTGCAGGAGAGATGTGGCAGTGCTTAAAATCTAAATTTACAGACAATAAGAAACAAAATATAAAGCAATTAAAGGCCAATTTACAAAAGATTAAAAATGGGACTAATTCTATTGATGTGTATTTGGAGAAAGTAAAGATTGCTAGAGATGCACTTGCAACTGTAGGTGTTCACATGAAAGATGAGGATGCTGTGAGCAATGTATTAGAAGGGTTACCACCAAAGTATACAAATATTAAAACAATGATCAAAACTCAGCCAACTTATTCTATGGATAATCTCAAGACTTTACTAAAGGATACAAACTATGATATTGAGTATATTCATCAATATATAATCCTTCCTTTGACTACTATGATAGCTACAAATTCTTATGTTCCTAATCATATTTCTCAACTTTCTCAACCTGTATCAAACTCTTTCAATTTCATTCAACAGTCCTTTCCTTATTCCATCAATTCATCTAGTCCAACCTATACTTCTCAGTTGCATTATGCAGTTCAACTCCCTTATTCCAACAATTCTTATAATGATTCTTCTGGATATAAAGGTTTTTATGTTGCAGGTAGAGGTAGTGAAGGAAGGAATGGTGGTAGAGGTGTGTCTAGTGGCTCTAGAAGAGGAGGTTATTCTGGAAGTTCTAGTGGTACATGTTAATTGTGTCATCAAGTTGGTCATAGTGTAAGAGGATATACTAAACTTTCTAGTTGTCCAAATTGTTCTAATTACGGTGCAAGTTTGGAATGTCATTTTTGTGGAAGAAGGAACCACACTACTGATAAGTGTTTTCATCTAATTGGTTTTCCCAGTCAAAGAGGAGATACTTATCAGTAAAAATTCTATATTGGATAGCAACAACATTTTTTAGCTCCTGCATCAACTAATCAAGTTATTGAGAATGTTTCTAAGCCTTAAGGGTAAGAAACATACAATAGTAAGGGCCAAGGTAAGACACAAGGCAATCTGGCTTCATTTCCAACCTTGTCAACTCAGTTACAACAGTTTAATGGTTCAAATCCTGGCATACTGGCTCCAAATGCTTCAATAAATAACTATGCCATAAATTTTGTTTCTAATGATGTTAGTTCTCCTACTATGTTTACCTCTACAACACCATCATTTTGGTTTGAAGACTCTGGAGCTAATACTTATATGACATCTAAAACTAACATTGTCATTGACATAACAAACTTTCATGTTCATGAGCAAGTGACTATTGGTAATCGTGAGGGACTACCTGTCACTCACATGGGTAACTCTACTCTTGGTACTCTAGCACTATCAAATGTTCTTTTAAGTCCTAAACTAGCAGTTAATTTACTCTCTGTGTATCAGTTATGTAAACAAAACAATGTTAGAGTAATTCTTGATGAGATTGAATGTGTGATACATGACAAAAGTTTGGGCAAGGTGCTTTACAGAGGAAAGAGCAAAGAGGGGTTATATCCTACACCATGCACAGTTTCTAAGCATTTATAAGTTCAAGCAGTTAGTAAAGGCACTTCTTCTGCTGCTATAATAAATAAAGCAAGGGTTACTGAGTCTATTAATTTTGTTAATACTACTGCTTTTCTTAGAAAGCAAGTGACAAGTTTGCCTTAGCATAAAAGATTTAGTCATCCTTCAAATAATATTATAGCTGCTATGTTAAAGAAAGCACATATTAAGGAAGATGTTGTAAACGAGTCACAGGATTCCATTGTTTGTGAAGCTTGTTTTTCTGGCAAGTTTAGCAGGTTTCCTTTTTCAGAATCTACTAGTCAAACTCATTTTCTTTTTAAGTTAGTACATTTAGATGTATGGAGTCTAGTAGTTCAACATTATTTAAAGGGTTATAGATATTACATGTTGTTCATTAATGATTGTACAAAGTTTACCTAGATTTATCCTTTAAGAAATAAATCAGAGGTGTTTCTTCATTTCAAAAATTTTTGTGCTTTTATGAATACTTAATTCAATGCTAATATTAAGTGTTTTAGAACAAATGGGGGAGGAGAATACATGAGTATAATGTTCAACCAATTTTAATTGAGAAAGGAATATTACATCAGGTGTCAAGTCCTTATACTCCTCGAAAGAATGGTACATATGAGAGGAAGAACAAACATGTTAAAGAGACAGTGTTGACCCTATTACAGCAAGCTAGCTTGCCCCTTGATTTTTGGTATCATGCTTACACCTATGCAGTGTACTTAATATATAGGATGCCTACAACAATTTTGGGAATGCAATCTCCATTTTAAAGGCTTTTTAATAAGGTACATGATGTGTTAGTGATTAAAGTGTTTAGTTATGCTATTTACCATCCAACGACACCTTATAGTACCCATAAATTGTAACAAAAAATAGAAAGGTGTGTGTTTGTGGGGTTTGCTTTAAGGTATAAAGGTTTTATTGTTTATCATCTAGGTTCAAAGAGGCTCATTATGTATAGACATATAATTTTTTATGAGAAAAGGTTTCCTTTTAATGCTGCAGCTACTCAGTCATCAGAATTGTCTCATGTGCAGCACTCTATGCCTTTGCAAGCTACTGTGCTTTAATATAACCCCTTGAATTATCTTTCTCCTCCAAATGTAAATGCACTTTCAAACTCACATATTGTATTAGGTCAGTATCTTTCTTCTAAACATATTTCTAGTCATATTGTGTTATTTTCACCTAATATGTGTCCTACTGACCATATTATTGATAATACATAACCTATAGCTACTGTTCAGTTACATACAGGAAAAGAGGATGTGCCAAGTGTCCTAATATTGATATCAATCAGGTATCAAATGATTTTGATTTAATTAATATAGGAAAAGGAGTTAAAGATGTTTCTAAGTCCCTTGAAGGTCACACAAGTATGTTGATTGATGTACCAATAGTTGATGCTAGTCATGATAATATACCAACTGTTCAGTCTCTTGATGTTGAGGTTGTTTCTGAACCTTATAACATTATGCATGCATCTACTATTATACTCAGAGGCGAAGCCAGAGTTTGTAATTAAGGGGGGAAATTTTTTTTATAATACTATAATATAAATTTTTATAAAATAAGGGGGTCAATTCGTTAAATTTTTTTAAAGGATAAATGTATATTTATTTTTTTATGATGCTAAAATGTAATTTTTTTTCCCTATTAAAGGGGACAATTTCCCACCTTACTAACAAGGTGGCTTTGCCCCTGATTGTACTTCCTTCTACTACTGAAGTTTCTAATAATGCTGAGATTGTTCCCTCTAATGATGCTGGAGGTTGTGACATTGTGATTCCTTAAACAGTTAGGTACTCTAATGATATAGTAGCAGAAGGAGTGTCAGATTTCACTTTAGTTCATCCTTTATAAGGTCTTTGTCCACCTTCCACTCAGTATAGTCATCCTATGATCACTAGGTTAAAGAATGGTATTTTTAAAAAGAAGGCCTTTACTTTTGTATTGAGATCAAGCACTGTGGATTCTAGTCCTACAAAACCACATCATTATAAGTTAACATTGAAAGATCCTATTTGGAAGCAAGTAATGTAGGAAGAAATGAATGCTTTGACTGGTCAGAATACCTGGACATTAGTCCCTCTCCCTCCTAATAAGAATGTTGTTAGTTGTAAGTGGATCTTCAAGCTTATATGAAATTCTGATGGATCTATTTCCAGATACAAGGCAAGATTGGTGGCAAGAGGCTTCTCACAAGAATATGGTGTTGATTTTGATGAGACATTTTTACCTGTAGTTAGACATACTACTGTGAGATTGATTTTAAGACTAGCAACTTATTTTCAATGGAAGTTGCATCAGATGGATGTTAAGAATTCCTTGTAAATGGCATTCTTAAATAAGAGGTATATATGAGCCAGCCTGGTGGTTTTGAGGATCCTGAGAAGCCTAAATATGTATGCAAGCTTAATAAGTCTCTATATGGACTTAAACAGGCTCCAAGATCCTTGAATGAAAGATTCACATCATTTCTTCCTTCTATTAGTTTTAAATGTATTGTCTCTTATCCAAGCTTGTTTGTTTCTATGACTGAGACAGTAATGGTGTTTCTTCATTTGCATGTAGATGATATTATCATCATAGGGAGTTGTGAACAAGCAATTTAAACAATCAAACTTGCTTTACAAGGAGAGTTTGAGATGATTGATGTAGAGCAACTGCATTATTTTTTGGGCCTGGAAATTAAGTGTTGTTCAGATGGTGGTATATTTTTAGCTCAATCTAAATATGCTAGGGATGAGATTCAAAAAGCTAGGATGTTGGACTGTAGGACAAATTTGACACCAAGTCAGGTTGGAATCAAGCTTTTAAAGGAAGATGGTAATGATAGTTTTCTGTTGTCTGATGTTGATACTCAATGATTTTAAAGTCTTGTAGGGTGTTTGCAGTACCTTACATTTACTAGACCTGATATTGCATTCAACGTAAACATTGTTTGCCAATGTCTACATAGTATTAGCTATAATGAGAGAGAGAGAGAGAGAGAGAGAGAGAGAGAGTAAGTATCAACTGAATTAGTTAGAAAGAGAGATGCTGACTCAGCTTGTGTTAGTTACACACATACTAAGCTATATATTCTCAGCTTCTATGTGTAGCATTTGTCATGTTCTGTAACAGAATTCTCTCTCTTCTAATCTCAACTCATTCTCTCTTTAACTTTGTTTCTTCTCTTCTCTCATTTTTCTTTCTCTTCTATTAATCTCTAAATCTTGTAAGAAAGACTGCATAATAATTAAATATGATAGTCCTAAACATATGTTAGGCTCGTAATATGCACAATCTTTTACCCAAATCTAGCCTTGACCGTTTTAAACTTTTTGGGTAAACCACCACTTGATCATTGCCGCTAAAATCTTTAGAAAACCAAAACACAACAAAAGAATACTCTTCTTGAGCTACAGAGACACCAAGACACGACAATCTCACATCATATATTTCTGGAATACTACATATATGCTAAGAAATAAAAATAAAAACAACAAAGAAAAAGGTATTTCCACTCATGATTGAATCCAGAAAAAACAATTTGTGGGGGCAATTTCTTTTTGAATCTATATAAAACTATAACATGTGTGCATAAAAATAACAAATAGAACAATATAAAATACTCATATTTTAGGGCGTAAAAAATTAAACTGAGTGGAGGCAAGTAAATCCGCTCTTGTTTCCACCTACTACCTAAAGCTTTCAATGATTTTCCAAGCCTAAACTTTGGACGCTTTAAAAAAAATGAGAAGCTTATTGAGAAAAAAAGAGAAATAAATTCTCTATTAATCACAATTTATGATCACGAGTTTAAGGAAGAAGTGCTAAAATAGTATGAAATTTAGATATATTATCAATAGTGTTCTAAAATTTAGTTTATTTGTTCCATAATTCTCAGTGATGACATATGTAAAGATTGGCCCATAAAAGCTCAATCTTCATTCTATAAGACTCTTTTTCTAAATGAGAGTAGGCTCAAATTGGAAAAGTTTTCCATTTTTAAGATAAAAGCAAGTCAGAGAATTCCTAAAAGCTACAAATCAAGAACTTTAAGGGATCCAATAATCAAATCTGCATTGTAAATACATCTCAGACTATAATGAACTATAAGACAAACAACATTTTAAGATTACATGGTGAAATTTGAAAACTCTCGTGAAAGACATAAATGCTCAAATTCCCACATCGATTTATTTCTATTCCTCCCTTTTCTCGTGAACCTATAATTAGTTTCCCACACCAACTGCTCTTTTTCTTGGCCCATCTCATTAATTACTCAACCCTTATTTAATCCCTCAAGCCCACAATTCACTTCTCTTCATTACTCCCCTCCACAATGGCAACATTTTTCTCTTCACAAACACTACTATTACTACTCCTACTTCTCATTTGTCTTCAACTTCAATTCACTCAGCCTTTCACTGTCATTATTTCTGATTCAAGCAACCAATCTGCTTCAGTAGATGGGCTTCAAATTGGGTTTCCTTCAAACATGAGCGGAGCCCGAACCGAAGCCCGTGAACAAGATGCTGTTTATGACGTTATGAAGGCGACCGGCAACAATTGGGCCACCGACGTCCCGGACATTTGCCGCGGCCGGTGGCATGGCATAGAGTGTATGCTAGACAAGGATAATGTTTACCATGTTGTCTCATTATCTTTTGGTACATTGTCTGATGACACCGCTTTCCCAACTTGTGACCCAAAATCTTACATTTCTAAGTCTATTACCAAACTTCCTCATATTAGAACTTTGTTTTTTTACCGTTGCCTAAGTTATAACCCACAGCCTATTCCTTCATTTTTAGGACAATTAGGCCCAACTTTACAAACTTTAGTTCTTAGAGAAAATGGTCATGTGGGTTTTATCCCTAGTGAGTTAGGTAATCTTGCCCGTTTAAAAGTCCTTGATCTTCATAAAAATAGCCTCAATGGTTCAATTCCGGTTTCCTTAGGGCAATTGACCGGTTTAAGGTCATTAGATTTGAGTGGTAACAAATTAACCGGTTTGATACCGAGTTTAAGTTTTCCGATTCTAAATGTATTGGATTTGAACCGAAACTTACTTACCGGTTCAATCCCATCTAGTCTTGGTTTTTGCTATTCTCTACTCAAAATGGATTTTAGTCATAACCGTTTCACCGGTTCGATTCCTGAGTCATTTAGTGGGTTGAAAGAGCTAACTCTTATGGATTTAAGCCACAATCGCCTAACCAAACCACTTCCAATAGCTTTTAGAAGTTTAAATTCTCTTCAAGCATTAATTCTTGAAGGCAATCCAATGTCTATTACACTTGCTGGTGATGAATTTGATGGCATGAAAAGTCTAATGTTCTTAATCTTCTCAAATGCAAATTTACAAGGTCCAATCCCATACTCATTAGGCAAAATAATAAACTTAAGGGTGGTTCGACTCGACGGAAACCATTTAAACGGTTCAATTCCTTCAAATTTTAGAAATTTAAAAAACCTTGTGGAATTAAAATTAAATGATAACCAATTATTTGGTCCGGTTCCATTTGGAAGAGAAATGGTTTGGAAGATGAGAAGAAAGCTTAAGCTTTATAATAATACAGGGTTATGTTATGATGCTAATTCTGGTTTTGAAGAAGGTTTGGATTCATCAATTGACTCAGGAATCGGTTTGTGTGGTTCAACCAAACCTGGTCCAGCAAAAACAGTGCAGCATCTATCTACCATTAATAGGGAGATGCCTAGTACAATTAATAAATCCTCTTCTTCAATTCATAAAGATTCAATTTTTGTTAGGTCTCTTCAACAAACCTTATTTGTTCTTATTTTAATTTTATTGTAAGGTGAAGCATACGTGTAAAGTAAATTTATTATATTGTTTTAATTGTCTCATAAATAAGTTAGGTTTGTATTATTACTCGAGAGTGTATTATTATTCGAGAGAGACATAGCTTGATGATAAATAGTTAATATTTACAGTTTTACGTTTTAGATTCGAATATCGGAGAAGTGAGATGTAAAATTGATTCGGATATTAACTATTTTTTTTTAAATTAAGTACAAAATCTAAATGGGATAAGAACATTTTTTTTTTCTTGTATGTATATGTTTTTCTCAAAATAAAAAAGACAAACCTAATCCATTAAATATAGAAATGATAGTTGGTACATCACATAGTGATAGATAGGGCCACACCTAGTTTTGAATATTTATTTGGTTCTCACTTTGAGATTGTGTTTGCTTCTCAGGAAAATTAGATGCTCATTTTCTTTTTCATCATTATCATCAAAGAAATCATGACAATGAAAGATTATGGTCAAAGGTATATAGGATTAAGAATATAGTAATACAGAATATTATACATTATGTTTCATTTATGTTTTAAAACTTGTCATAAGAAGTAACAAAATTTTATGCTTCTTTATATATATATATATATATTCCAATTGGACCAATGATTTATTAGTCAAATTGAAACTGAATTTGTGAGGACAATTACACACCTAGTCAACAACATTAAAGGGGTTTTATATTTCAAAGAATAATTTTTTTTAGATTATTTTGTTTTAAAACAAAGAAATTCTACTTTATTACAAAAAAATCAAATATTTCTTTATATTTTTTTTTGTAATTCAAGTAATTTTTTTATAATTCTTTTTAAGTGCATAAAAATAATTTAGTTATATAAAAATATAATTTATTTTATTTAAAATAATAATTTTAGTGAAATAAAAATTAATTTCATAATTATAAAATATAATTATTTTATTGAAAATTATTTTTTTATATTTCTTTATAAATTGGACTATTTTTAATAAAAATTTTAAGTGTCTAAATATATAACAATGTTTTTATCATTTTATTTTTTTTATTAAAATATTTTTTATACTTAAAGTTTTTTTATACATATAAGAAAATTCATTAAAAATAATTTAATTTACTAAAAAATACAAATGAAAAATTAATTTTTCACAAAAAATATAATTTTTTCATAACTTTTTAGTCATCTAACGTGGCACTGATATGTCATGACGCGTGTCAAGATTGCTGACGTGTCTTGCCACGTAATCAAGCGGTTAGAAAATATGTTCGACGAGGTAAAATGAAACAATTTCAAAGTTTAGTGGACAATCAATAATAATTTTTCCGGTTTGATTTCAAGAGCCACATATTGTTCTTGACTGGTAGCTTTGAGGGCACACTAGTCTATTTTGAAGGACTTAACATATTCTTTTATGGTAGGTCTTCGATGGGAAATCAAGGTCGTAATATTCTGAGTAAAGGAATGATTTCTCCTGAAACTATTATAGGGATTTAGTAGGGACATAGACACAGCAAAAATTTGTGCATCATCTGTGACATAAAAGTACTCAACAAGGTTTTTAATTTTTGAAAAAAATGATCTTTTTACAAGAATTGGATAAGGATAAAGGAGAAGGTAATTTTATGAGATTGCTAGAGTTAGAAGAAGATTCAACCATATGTATGAGTGATATTTCTTTCCCTTATCTTTCCTAATATTATGCTTCCTTACCTTAATTTTAGCATTAGCTCTAATACCATCGAGAGTTTGTTATTGCCTTATTATATTAGTGTTGTCCCTATCTGGTTTCCACCTGAATAGGAATCCTATCCATTGTAATAATTGATTTGTATTTTTATCTTAGTCTCTCCTTTCTATATAAGGTGGGCTTATATTTTGTTCGAGTCAAAGTTGAATTGAGTCTTTTCTTTTGTAAAATATTTATGCTATCAATAAAATAATAACTTTCTAAATATCTTAGTTTTCTTTTCTAACTTCAGAATAATATTATACTCTTTTATTTTAATCATTTAGAAATTAAAGTATACCCTCATCATGAGAATCCTGAACAAATAAAAATAATTTCAGAAATTTGATATGTGTTTGGTTTTCATTTACTGTACAAAAGACCCTCTGCCATGTTTATATCATTGTAAGGTCATTGTTATTTAAAGGTCCTATAGAGTCTTACTCTTTTTTATTCTTCAATATATTGATAATTAAAAATAAACTAGAGGTTTATATTTTAACACCGTAATTACTCTGATTTTGAAATGGACCTTACCATTGAAGACATATCTATATAAATAAAAATAATTATATGCCAATGATAATTGATAAGTCTTGGACTGATCACTTCTGACCTTGGACCTGGACTGGGTTGCTTGAGCCTGCACAGTGAATAAACAATGAGCTTAGAGGGCCAGGTAGGTTCCTGGCAATGATCCTCCGACGCTCAAGTCAGTGAAAGATCTTAATTGCTTAATTAACAGGAATCTGAGTATTAAAAACGTACCTCT